>JAGDQP010011027.1:1962-54093 GCA_022664845.1 Lepisma saccharinum
GGGGGGGGGGGGGGGGGTAGAAACTTTGAATTCCCAGTGTTTCAGCTTCACTAACTTGAAGTGTTCGATCATGAGCCAAAAAAGGAAACATTTTAATAATTTTGCGGCAATTATTTGCGAATGATCTACTCCAAAAGTTTCGTAATTTTCCATACATTTGTTTGTCTATGTGAACTTTAGATCATCCTAAATAGGTCCTTCAAAACAGTGTTCGATTTATGTAATTTCCAGACGAGGGGGGGGGGATTTCTTAGGTGCCGTAGAGGACTTTTGAAGAGCCCCTGAGGAATCAAGTGAAGGGAGCGACAATTTGAAAGTATAAACATGATGATGATCACAAAATATAATTAACTATGGCTTTGGAACTCGTTAAGTTCATCGCCACAGTAACAATCGTTCTCCATTGAATTCTATATTCGGCAATATAAATATGTTTTTATTTACTTGTTAGAACACAATAAGTTTATGCTCAATTATAGTGTCTCTTCTAATCTTGTCATCCCAACGAAGTCTCGGTTTTGCCAACGGCCTCTTTCCCCCGGCTTGCCAACGTTTTCCCGATTCCATCTATCCACGGCCTTCCATCGAATAATAATAATAACGCAATTGATTCCTCTTGACTGCCCACATACCGGAAGCCGTGTGGTCTGAGGCGTCAGGCCAGTGTCTCCAAGGTTCCGGGTTCACATCCCGGTTCAAATAAAAATAATAAAGTTGGTTTATTTTTGTGAGCAGGGGTGTAGAGGACCAAGGTGCCGCCGCCTTAGTACTAGGGCGTTATTTGTAGGAGGAAATTCCTGGCCTCTCGTGTGTTTTCCTTTGTGCCGCACTTACCCGATTTCTTGTAAGGAGGGAAACCAGTGTATTTACCTCCAGTACTTCAATAAGTGCGGATAAGTATTAATTTCCTGCCTCAATATGTAAAGATATTGTAGCCTACATACGCTTTCCACAGTAGCTTACTTTTAAATTTTAGTGTAGTCATAGGACATTAATTTTATTGTTGTAAATACGTAAATATTGCGAAATAACATTTTTATCGTAAAATATCGAAATTTGAGTGTGAAATTATAGACAGCTACGTGAAACTGCAAGTGTTAAGTCTGCCCCCCACCTCCTCCACCTTTCTGAACCTACATTACAACGCAAAGCGGACATTAGAACTAAGCAAGACGCACACAACTTAATTTGAGTGAGCAACACTGGCTCCATCTCCTCTTGCAGTAGCAAGAAGCTCCAAAAACAGGTAAGTCACCAGAACATTTTTCCTTCATTACTTGCTTGTGTGACTTTTGAATGTTTTTAGGATCTTTCTTGCAGTAGAAACATACTCCCGCGCTTTAGCTTCCTCCTCGCGTTTCCAAATCCTTCGTTTCAGCGCAGACTAAAGGTTTCAGTTTTCAGAGATCTCTGGTTTGTTGATTTATGACTTACTGCTCGTGCATAAGAGCCTCCCAACCTCTCTGACCAAACTCGATCATCAGAAGAGCGCGAACAAGTTTCGTATTTCGATCTTTCCTGGACTAAGAAAAGCAATTCACGAAATGAATCGTTTCAGCCAAATGAATCGATTAAGTTCTCGCAGTGAATCACAATTCTTTGATTCACAGCGATGATTCGATCTTTGTGATCGAATTGTTCATGAACGACACAACACTAGTAACCTTATTATTTGAACTTTTCTTGCTAAGTGTCAACTACTGGATTCCTGTCAACTACTAGTGCCTTTACCTTATATTTTTTTAAAAATGTGTTTACCCTAAGCGGGTTTTTGTTATTACTTGTTCAAGTTTTTTTTTTACTTGTATTATACGTGTACATGTTTATGTGATCACTAAATACTGACAGCACAGTTAAAATAACATCCATGCTCGAGGCGGGATTCGAACCCACGATCCTTGGGTCGCCAGACTAGCTCACTAGCGAACACGACCACCTGAATCGGCAACTATTGAGCCACCGCGGCCCATTCAAGAATAATTAATATTATGTATAATTTCCATGTTAATAACAATGTTAAATTACTGAAGCTGGAAATTAAAGTCATAGCACAATTCCATGAAAAATATCATAATCTTGATTCGCGGCTGGTATCTTTCTGTCTCCACTGGGTGGCAACTTGGCAAAGACTGGCAACGCTGAAATCAAGGAACGTGTTAACGTGCTTCGAAATTCGAACTTCGAAATGCGCCGATATGCGAAGTTGAGGCCTTGAGGGCTTGTGGCAAATTGGCAATGTGACTGGCGAAGGTGAAGTCAGTTTTTGACTATGTGGTTAATGGACTGGTTTATGACTTGTTTGTTCGTATAGACATCAGCAGTAGGAAAGAGATTTGGTAAGTAGTGAAACATAGTTTATTAGAATGTCCATTATAACTCAATTACTGTAAATATTTAAGAATTGTTTTGGGGTATGGCGGACCGGCCTGATCAACGCTTTGAGAAGAAAAAAGCAAAGGCGTTGCTGATATGGGAATGCGTAACAGCATTCAGGCAATTGAGACGTAATACGTGTACACTCTACGCATACGTAACTACACTTATTAAAGAAAAATAGTATTAAGGGAAGGAGAAAACTAACGCACTACTTCCGATGTCGGTCGTCCGTCTGGTTTTTGACTGCCTGATGAAAGATACGAAAACTTAAAAATCATCAATTTTTACGTCCAGTTCATTAGTTCTGTTTCGTTCGGTTACCGCGCAGGGTGAGGATGTTCACATTTATTATTAATAATTGCTTTCTTGCATTTTTCGTACATCTGAGATTAGTGACCATGGGAACGTGGAGGTTAGGTAAGGTATGGTGCGATGATGTATATTATCAAAATATATTTTCATATTTACTATTAATAATTGTAGCATTACTATAGTAGTGACACACCAATTTAAAATCACAAAAGCCAAACCAAATTCCTTATTTTCCTTTTTCGTAAATTATCTTAAATTACTGAACATACGAACGTGGAGTTTAGATAAAGTTAAGCGCGGTCATGTATCTTTACAAAATATATTTTGACACATATTCACACTTACCTTCAGCACACAGGCGTGTTAACTCTGCCAATTTCCATTTGAAAGTCGTGTACAATTCTTTCGGGACCTTTTCCTTTCCTTACATAAATACTCTGCTAAATAACCTTCAAAATGCACTTTCCCTCCTCATTTCCATACGGTTCAATAACAATAACGCAAGAAATGTCATCACAAAGACACGCCATTTCAACACTGCCTTCCACATGACAACTGTAACTCTACGCAAAATAGTTCCTTCGGCCACAACATGCAGTGCGTCATAAAACATCTTCAAAACACACTAATACTACATCATTATTCACTACAAATGTTACCAACATCAATATTTACCTCCGTAATACTCTCAAACATCGCACAATTATCTCAATTCCTCCTGTAAATTACTAAAAATTGGTGTCACTACTATAGTTAACCCATAATTGTTTTCTTGCATTTTCGTAGATCTCTTAAATTACTGACAACGGGAACTTGGAGGTTGGGTAAAGTTAGGTGCGGACATGTATCTTTACACTTTTTGTTCTCATATACGTCATTTCTTTTCGTCGGATCAAAGCTTACCACACTTTCTGCAATTTGTTGTTAGATTTAGTAATCCATTACTTTCACAAAGTTTCAAAGATTTTTCTCAGTAACGCTGTATTGTTTCACAAGCTGTAATACTTTTAACTGTCGTGCGTTTTCAACTCAGCGGACTTTGTATAGCATATTTTGGATCCTACATAAGGATGTGGAAGTTACAAACGAATTATAGCATTCTATAAACTAGTTTCTGGGTAGAAGTTTTGGCCGCGCCCAATTTCGCTTGTGTTTCAAACTAGTAAAATGCCGTTTATACACACAGATATGAGTAGTTAGAGCGTTTCCGTTGATGTGTACGTACAGTACCAGTCTTTTTGGGTGTTATTTGTAGAATAGTGGTGGCACCAGTTTCCGTCCACTAGAAGTTTAAAAATACGTAAATAACGCTTCTGATGAGAGGATGGCTCAGTTCGTTTCTAGTAAAACTTTTCGATGTTCAGAAGCAGGTCGCGTTCTCAATGGACGGTTCTAGATCGCTGGCCTGCATATCCTTGTACACTTGCAATACCCTAAGTTTATTTTTTTCTTTTTAACATTGATTTGTGACTAAAGGTTAGTTTAGTTCACTTTAGCATATTATTATAAATAAAACAGAAACCACATTTTTCTTGCCCATTCTCATTTTTGCTTCAAATTTTGTCAGACTCAGTTATTCAAAGTTGTGTGGTGAAAACGCACACAGGCGTCTCTTTAGTATTATATACGTCGGGCGTTCCATTTGGAACCATGACTGGATCAGTCACATTTGGTGTCTTAAGGATAATTTGCATCCCATACAATGAAAACATCTAACTTGGCTTTTTCTGACCTGTCATCGTTCGCTGTCGCTCACTCGACATTGTGTCCGTGATTTTTTTGTAACAAGACATCAATGGTGATATGAAATAATCATGTCACTATCACGTAACATTACCATGATTCCGATTCATTAACGTGTGACTTATTTCATACGGAGAAATCATTCCCACACACATGCAACATCCGTTGTCTACATCGTTAGTAGGAAGAGGAAGTGCAGTTATATATCAATGAGGTTTTTAAAATTAACACTGTTTTTATCCTTTAATAAATGTACACACGTTGAAAGCTGAAACATTGGTAATCGCAGTAGAAACAAATTGAAATATGGCAGTGGCTGGATTACTGGTGCAGAAGTTTGGCATGGAGCCAGTACTTGACCATTATGGCTGTTAAGTGGTGTTAATGTTAATAGTGGCACCAGTTTCCGGCCACCGGTGAGAGTACCGCAGAATAGGCGGAAGGTTACCAGTTTTCAACCATTCTCTCAAGTTATTTATGTGATGAGTGTTGTGCCGAAAGGCAGGTCCTGACCCGAAGTTTCGTAGGTAGGTGAACCGATTGCTTTCCATGGGATGAATATGTAATAAGGACGGTGGAACGTGGGCTCTGAACCTTGTGTCTGCACCGGGAATCTAATCCGGCACCCATTGATTACAAGGCAACGAGTCTTACCACTCATCCTCCCAAAAGGGTCTGGATAAGAGAATGGGTTCCCAGTAATATAAAAAGGACTTTTGCAATCGTCTAGGATTATAGCCTTTGGTTCGGATGAAGGAAAATGTTTTCTGTGTGAATCTTGTGCGGGTAACAGTTCTTGTGATTAAGATATAGAATAAGCAAATGTGTAGGTGAAGTAAAATCCGGCTGAAATTAGCCCCTTGCCACCTGTAAGTAATTCAGGCATTTTTTATTTTTTTAATTGCTTATGGTAAAATTTACGAGCGAAGTTTTCTTTGTTGACAGAACACTAATTAACAAACATTCTTAGGTTTTCCATGCCTTATCTATGTCGATATATAATTTTTGTTATTTTCTTTTCGTTTATTTAGGTTCTATGTTTTTAGTAAGACTGGATGGTAAGTATGGCCGGATACTGGTACTTTGGAGCCAGTTTACTGGTGACCGGTGGCTGGAAACTCGTATAATTTGCTATCTGATTAGTTTTTATTCTTCTTAGGGTTTACAAATATGTTTTTCCATTTTGTACAGCGTTAATACATGACTTAAACTCTAAGCTATGTATTGACTCAAATATTTTCGATCTTTTATGCGGATTTACATACCATCAAAGTAATTTTTTTCCTTAAGTGGCCGGAAATTGGTGCCGTCATTATATTTAATAATGCTAATGGACAGGTAATTGTATATTCAAAAACAACAAAACTAAAACGTATGGACCCAGTTTAGCGATATAATCGTTGGCAACTTCAGGCACGTACAGCGTAGGGTAAATTTAGCACTATTTGGGGGGGAATCGGCATAAATTTTCAGATAGTTAATAGTGTGGGTGTGAATGCAACATGCATGTTAATCACATGTGAACAACCATCATACAACACCTGAGAGTAAAAAGTATTTTCGTCTTTCAGAGGCGCTTATTACCTCTGGTGTATTAACCTTAATCCCATGGTTCGGAACAGTTCGAATCCAGGACCCGAACCACTCCCACTAGTTTTAAAAAGTTCGGATTAAGTTTTGGTTCCTTTTAGATCAACTTTCGGCACGTCAGCAATTGTGGGGCATGGGTGTTTTTGCCTGGTAAAATAATGCCCGTTTTATTGGTTTTGGGTTCACTTCCATACATGGTGGCCGGAATAGCAAAAATTTGAAAAAAAAAAAAAAAAAAAAAAAACAGTAAATGGGGAACTGTTTGCACGGCGAAGAGAACAAATGAGGTGTGGAACGCGAGTATGAAGCGAAGTAATTCTCGTACCAATTATCTGTATGTAAAAGATACTGGACTGATCGATGCAGTTAAGAATGTAATGAATATACTGGTATAAAGCGAGGGACCGTGGTGTATCATTTGACAATACCCGATCACTCCAGAATCGCAACTTGGAGGTGCATGTACTGCAGTTTTTGCGGGAAAACTCAAAAGAGTGCGGGCGTAGTTCATTGTTTTGTCTTAATGGAAATGGTGTGTGATAGGTGTGAGGTTACCAACTTTCATTTTTATACGAAGTTGTTTGAAAATGAAAGGGGACAATTAAAGATTTTGTGAGAGGCATCGATTGCTAAGAAGAGGCTGTGCCCAAGGTGTGGGGAAAAGTAAAAGTAAGCAGTGTAATTCGTATACATTTAAATGCGAAAGAAGAATCCATGGAGAGAAGTGCCGTCAAAGGATTTCAGCTGTGAAAGGGAGATTTTTTAAGGATCAAAACTATCTTTGCAGAAGGTACTGTTTCATTTTGGACTGGTGTATTCTCCATCCTGGATAATAGCGAACGAGTTGGTGTTCAAGTGAAACAGTTGCCGACTGCAGTAATTATTGTCGCGAAGTGTGTGTTCACTTGGCGGTAGCGAACTCTACGAAAATAGGAGGTGTTTGTGTAGTTGTTGAAATAGATTAGTCTAAGTTTGGGAAACGGAAATTTAATAGGGGTCATCGTGTAAAACAGTGACAAAGAGGAGATAGTTCAAAATTTTTATTTGGTACTCGTTGAGACAAGAACTAAAGAAATGTTGTTACGCGTAATTGAAGAAAAGATACTTCCTGCAACAAGAGTGATGCCAAATTTTTGGAAGTCTTACGATTGCTTGGAGGACGAGGGTTTGAAGCATCTCTGAATAAACCATTCGATAGAATCTGTATCAACTGCTGTCAGCGACCAAGTTCATGCGGAAAACCTTGAGGTGATAGGAGATAGGTTCTTCATACCCCAAGAATGGAATCAGCTTGGAGAAATGTATGGTACTCAATCCTCGCCTTGGGCGCGAAGAAGGACCATTTCGAAGGGTATTTAGCTGAATACGTATTCAAGCATTGAACCCGAAAGCCTGGCGTTCAAAAGTTTCTACTAGTGATCTCTCAAGTATAGCCTGCTACGTACACAATAAGTAAGCAATGAGTTTAACCTTTGTATGGTATAGGAAATTTTGTGTGTCCTTGGCTATCAGTTTTTATTGCTTAATGACCTTTATTTTTGTAGGGAGCAGGAAAGTTTTAGCCCCCCCCCCCCCCCTTCAGCTTTCAGTTTTTAATAGTTAGTAACCTCTACTGAACCGTCACTCCAGTATCGTTGTGCAACAGGTCAATGGTAGTACAATTGAGAACAAATTAAATAAATAACGCGCGAAATATTTACTGCCCGCGTAGTATTACACAGTACATAGGAGAATCGCTGTCGGAGTTAAGACATTCTTTCATTTAACAGTTTCGATTGATTATCGTGAGGAAAGATGTTTACAAATCTATATAGTAAGTTGTTTAGCAGAGGTAGGAAATATAGAGGAAATTTTCATACCATTCTTTTTTTTTTTTTTAGGTAATATTGCGTTTTATACTAATTATCGCTGGCGGCCCTGTGTGGAAGAATGCCTTTGTTTTCAATGGTTCATTTTTCACTTTGTATTATTTAGTCTTGCCCTCGAACACAGTCACACACATATGCCCAAAAGGATACTAAACCCACTCAACCACCCTCCTCGTAGTGGTTTCCTTTTTAACTTTTAAAACCACTTTTTCCTTTTTTTAAAAAATAAAAGTACGTGTTCTTTCTTCTCGTAACCGACGACAGAAAATGGATTTATTAGTTCCTGTTTTACACCAATAATGTCCTCAGCGTGGATCAAATGAATTTTTCGATATGACTGTTTTCTAATAAACTATTTGTAACTCACCACATATAGAACTAAATACTTCACTGTTAGTCAATCCCAACATGTTCCATTGTGTGCAAAAAGTAAATATGAGTGAAATCAAAGTATTTCGTAGTGGGGGGGTCGGGGGCAAAAGCTAAAAATTTCATTAAAAAACCCAACTAATTTCCCTTTTTTTAAATGTCTTATCTGCAAGTTAATTATTGTGTGTACTAATGTGATGCTTAGGGAATAAATCCTTCTTTGTTTCATGTAAGTAGGACAATTGCGAGGCGATTCGAAGTGCCTCGTGCGAAAGTAGACTATATCGCTCTTCATATTTTCATATCACTGTTTTTTGATGAGAGAGTTATTGCTTATCACAGATCACAAATAAAACCAAATACTATTTGTCATCAGTACCTACAGTTGTATTACGTGACGAAAAAAAGTAGTTCAATCGAAGCCTTTCGTAGTGGAGTCGTCTAAAACTCAAACAATATTTTTTTTCGGTAAGCTTCGATTTTTTTAAAACTTTTATTAAGAGAGAGGAATACAACTTGAGCCACTAATAAGTTGTTGTATATACAAATGTGATGCTTATAAAATAAATCTATTATTGTTTTATGTAAATAGGTCAATTACGACGCGAGCAGTGTTAGTTTAAACTGACTGTTACGAATTTCTCTAAAAATCGTTCGGAACTCTGGGATATTAGGGCCCGATCGCGCTGGGAATGTAAAGGTTAAGCACACATTGT
Organism: Lepisma saccharinum; assembly: GCA_022664845.1. Taxonomy (NCBI): domain Eukaryota; kingdom Metazoa; phylum Arthropoda; class Insecta; order Zygentoma; family Lepismatidae; genus Lepisma; species Lepisma saccharinum. The sequence continues at coordinate 10,937 of JAGDQP010011027.1, forward strand.
TAAATCTTTGGGGCAATTAGCACACAATTGAAATGTATATGTCTTAACAAGCACAATATCATTGGGATCTGGAGACAATTGAAGACTTGTCGTAGAAAACACTGAAAGTGCCAAAACTAAAAAGTTTCGGGAGAGCATAAAAACATATGAACACGAACTCATTCTACTTTGTATTATTAACAATACATGTATTCTAACATTAAACATCACACCTTTTATAATACAGAAAAATAATAGAAATATTAATGATACTAAAGACAAGGGAAAAAGTTGTTGAATACAATGTAAGTGCCAGTAACTTGTAAGATGAAAATAGTGTATGTCCACACTAGGAACATGCAGTACCGTATCATAATCACCACTGACACTTTCATTGTTTTCAACATCTATGACAAGGGACTTACATATGCTGCCATCTTTGAGGTAACGTTTGAAATATTTACAGTAACATATTGGACTTTCAATATTTACTACGGTATTTGGGATGAGACATACAGTATTTTAACATAAATAAAATATAATTTGCTGGTTGTGCCACTTTGTGTTTTCAACAGCAGGTCTTCAATTGTTTTATAGTCCGCACCAGTACAGTTTGGTATTTATTATGTTGGATAAAACAATAGAATGAAATAAAATACGGGTTAGGTTTACTTTACTCCAAAGAAAGTAAAATTTACAGGAGAAAGATAATGTTAGTGTGTAGCAGTGTTTAAATGCAAATTAGAATAATTTTGGAGTCATGAAGCTAACATTTGTAGGCTATCGACTCTACGGTCCCGGGTTCGAGTCCCGGCAGGGGCATGGGTGTGGATTTTAATACTTAACAGCTAAAGGCAAATCGTGACGGACCGAAGTCCAAAATTACTAAACTGGCCCATATAAAAAAAATAGTTTTACTTACATAGCAGAATACTGAGACAAGGCACAAGAACTTCACAAACACAATAGAAAGGCGGCAGCGTTTCGCAAAAGCGTTTTCTTATGGTATTAGAGAAAATGAGCAGAGCGAACAGGTGCGAGACTTGTGTTAAGGATACGCCATCGGCTGGCAAAATGGCGTAACCTTAACACAAATCCCGCACCTTTGCACTCTGTCCATTTTCTGTCCTTCCTTTGAAAACGCATTTGCGAAACGTTGCCGCCTTTCTATTGTATTTGTGAAGTTCTTGTACCTTGTCTCTGCTAAGCAAGTTTCTTTTTTGTACCATCTTATATATTTCTATCCTGAGCCACTGTAGCTTAATCTATAAACATTAAAAGAAGGCAAATCTATATAAAAAAAAAAAACCCTCAGCGCGACGCCATTAGTATTCCTCCACGTTCCACCATATCCAGTTCAGAATCAACTGGAGTGCGTATTTTACGAATTAATTATTATAGTGTGGTTTTCGTAACACGTTTTCCGGCACTGCCTGCCGGATTGTGCGTATGGATATTATTATGTAAAAATTGAGTTTTGTATACTACTAGACAGTAGCTGTCTCTAGTTTGGAGTAGATAAAGTAAATCTTATTCTAAAATGGAGACATACATAAGAACAAGAAAACTTCACAGTAAAGGTCTTTAAGCGTGAGAGGCTCAGCCAAGACAGTGCTTAGCAGAGGACGTTGGAAGGTAGTCGGCCAGCGCCTAGTTTGTAGGTAGAATTCCTATATTTGCCTGGTGTGACTGAGGAAAATCCCTGGGGATAACCTGTGAGGATGGATGGCCTCTGGTACTGCATCCATTTTATCAGTTCGTCTCCGGTATCCACAAAGTCCCACTGGCCTCCTTTTTTTTTAGTGATTTGCTTGATGCTGAACAAAGGGATCATCGTGCCTTAATATCGCATTGCTGATCACATTCCTTTTAACTGGCCAGTTGCGCGGAATCTACTTTTAACATACCGACCGGCAGAAAGAAAATCCATGCTACGCCTGTCAGCATATAATTTTTGCCTCATTTGCATTACTGCGTTTCTATGTACACCTAATTTATTGTAATATGTTCCATATTCATACTGCAATCTCTGCTTAATCAGTCAAGCATGGTGCTTAGTACCCCCAGCGTGTACGTATGTGATCTTTATAATCGTCACATTGTTACAAACGTTTAGGTGGTGTGCAGCTCATGAAATTGACAGTAGGCTTTGTAATTCATAATACAAATTACTCTTTATCTTCTTTTAATATCAACATTCTCAGGTTTCTTCAAAATTGTTTCCAAGTTGTACTTTAGCTGAAGAAATTTGATGTGCCCACTTTAAAAAAAAAAAAAAAACACACACAAACACCACATCTATGAGTCATGACATGCATCTTTCATTAATTGTATCAGCTGTCTAAGAAAAAAATCTGGTGCTTATTACCTGGTTTTGCTCTAACATGTAGGCATGATACTTTTAATTTTAGTTTTGCTAACGGCTGTCATATCTATGCTGCTTCTCATTATGAATGACTTTAATTGAAAAGAGTTACTCGGACTTGGTATACCACATAATTTTGGATTCGCCACATCACCAGTATAAAATATACAGGCATCATACTCTCAATTATAGTGTAGCTAATAGCCACCATCTTGGAAAAATTACTGTCGATGTAAAAAAAAAATTAAAGTTAATTATGTACTTTTCTAATTATGAATGCCCTTAGTTGAAAGAAATTACTCGAAACCACTTAATTTTGAATTCAGTATATCACAACACAAAATAGACAGGGAAAGCTAAATTATAGGGTATATAATGCACGCCATTTTTGGAAATGGTCGGGAATATAGTGATTTTTCTCTTTCTTTGCTTTACCTAAATGGTTTAAGTTAAAAATAACTACTTAGAACGACGTAATTTTAATATCAACACATCACCAACATAAAAAAATAGGTATAATAGACAGTTGTATGGTAGCTAAGGACCGCTATCTTGGATTGATTTAATTCTCTCCCTTCGTACCTGACCTATTTACGGAGTTAAGTAATTCTTTATATTAGCTACTTCTTTTATATGGCGGGTGAATGTACTTCCAATGTAATTATTTTCGATGCATCCAATGCAGAGAGTGATACATGATCAAGTGGGAAGGGCATGAATGTAAGGGCGTATGTGCGTTGGTGCACTTACTTCTGCATTGTACGGAATCGAAATAATGCAAATAACTTCATTGGAATTGCATAATTCAGTGCCATATAACAGAAGTAACCTATAGAAAGAATTACAGTTAATTGCAACGTTCTCTTTATTCCGATAAATACAGACTCGTTTTTTCTATATTTATCTTGTGATGTATAAGGTAAGCAAGAAAGTTCTGTCGCTTTTTCACCCACCACTTTCGAACATTGATATGTCACCTAAAACGTACCTGGAAGATCAAAAATAGTCCCCATCAGCATCGACGACCTTCAGCCAACGTTCTGGAAGGCCATGGATTCCATCGCGGTAGAACTTGGTGGGCCGTGAAGCCAAGAAGGTATCAAGTGCATTTTGCACCTCTGCTAGGGATTTGAACTGGCGTCCTCTAAGGTGATTGTCCAAGGAATGGAACAGGTGAAAATCGGACGGTGCAATGTCCGGGGACTGTGGCGGATGCTATAGTGTTTCCCATCCAAGGCGTAGAATGGTGTCCCGGGTCATCCTAGCCACGTGGGGCTTAGCGTTGTCCTGTAACAGGAGGACCCCTTTGCGATTCAGAAGTGCTTGCTCCAGAGTTTTGAGTTTTTCTTGAACACAGCTCAACTGCTGACAGTACAGAGTTGCATTGATGCTCTGACCTTCTGGTGCATTGCTGGATTCTGCTGTTTTGGAACCGGTTCATGGGATGCTAACCAATGATGACGGCGCCATGGAGCTTCGTACAGGACCCACTTCTTATCACATTTCAACACCCTATCCAGAAATGGCTTCTTCCTCAGACGAGACAGCAGAGAAACGCAGGTGTCTGCTCGCGTTGCCTTCTGGCCCGGAGTCAAATCATGTGGGCCCCATCGACCCAACTTGTAGGGCTTCCCAAGTTGATGGAGGTGCTGCCGAATGGTTTCTCCACTCTCACTGAATTGTAGTTCCAGTTCCTCACATGTCTGGCCACTGTTCGCCTCAATTTCTGCCTGAAGATCTTCATTTGGTACCTGTGTTGATCTTTCTGCACGTGGTGCGTCTTCGAGTGTTTCGTCACCGTCCTTAAACTTGGTAAACCACCGCTGCAGCTGCGTTCGACCCCAGTTTGAACTCGTACAGCATACACGCCCTTATGACGCTCTGTGGAGGTCCGATGTTCACTCTGTCCTTTTGCAAGTTCACGGTGTAACTGAACTGCCACAACTAGGTAGTAGATTGGCTATACCCACACCAAGAACTGACCTTCGCCTGATCTCCATTCGCATTCAACTCATGGTGTGAATGCCAATTGAACACAGAGCTCCACAAAAAGCGTTTGCAGCTCTTTTGTGCAAGACTGTGAAAATGTATAGCTGATTACATCCACAATGGAATCACCTTATAAATAATGTACAAGGGGGCTTTCTACGAAAAATTCTACTTATGGAGTGCTTTCCCTCAACTATACCCGACGGCTAAACTCCGAATGTTACGAGTAGCTTTTATTAAGATGTTAGTCATGTTCATGTGCCAAGTCATGGTTATATAACAACTAATAGTCAATAGAACCCGAGGGTTCAAAAAAAAAAAAAAAATGCATTGTCCACCTATTCTGAAACAGTTTTTGTAAATTGTATAGACACACGTACATTACTAGAAAATATTCTACCATGACTATTTAAAATGAATTATGGGAACCGCTAAGGAATAGTAAAGCGACGATATCAGACATTCCCGACATCAGCCTTACATATCTGAGTTCAGATTGCCTTTTCCTTTCACACATTAGGGAACTATATTCTACTGAGTTATTTACACATTATACGTTGCTCACAAATGTGTTACCTGTAAAATTGCCCTAAAGAGTGCATTTTCTTAAGTATTTGTTGTATAAATATTGTCGACCATCATATTTACATTGCTAGGTAAGAAAGTACAAGGATATGTATTTAGGTCAATATAAATCATATAATCAGCATAGTTGTCCGCCATATTCCTACATAATTTAAGGGGGGAAAATCTTGTCCTTAAGTTAAGGACAGGTTACAGGTTTGAAGAACTGTTAACCTTGAGGGGGTTGGTGAAACACTCTGGCGCTGTAAGGAAGCGCTAAATGGACTTAACGTTTCCCTAACATTTAAAGGTTGGTGAAACCGGCCATTATTCTTTTGTACCCTCCACACACAAGGTCTTTATGTAAAGCCAAATATAATAGTTCAACTCCAAAATATATGGGTTACTTGACAGTATTCATGTACAACTATGGACAGAAGCTTTGAGGGTTGTGTTTAGAGAATTATTCCGAAATTTAGAGGTGTCCTTCCTTTGTGTGACATGAACGAAAATTCAAATTAGGATTAATAATTCCCATCAGGTTATAAAAATATCCCTGTCCAGGATGAAACGAGGAACCTTTACAACTTGGTGAGATTTTGGGTCTTGGATTTTTTAAAAAAATATCACCCTTCTTGAGCTAAGTATCAGGACAATATTTTCCTAAAAGTACGTCATGTTATTGTGTATATCTCTGCCAGTTAACAAATAAATACGATTTTTGCAATAAGAAAAGTTATTGACATGCCTAAAAACTTTTGACCCTAGCTGTACGATATTGTTCAAGTTTTCTGTTATAATACATTTTGTACTTTTCTCAATGCAGGTTATGGAATGGGGAAGCATTGGACGTCATTTAACCTGAACGGTATGATTAAAGACTCGTCAATGTATGAACGTTAGTGTTGCCGCACATTTCGGCATTCCGCTGAGGACATCAAAAGTGCAAGACCTCATCATTAAGAAAGATTTTCAATAATCAACACCGGGAAACTGCGAGGTATGTATGTGTGTGTATATATACAGAGGATAGCGCTATGCAGAGGAATACTAATTGTTACACTTCGTGTTTGCTACAAAAACACGGACAGTATCTCGGGCAAAGTCAGGGGTTAAGTCAGGCTTTTTTTTTTTTTTAAATATATATATATACGCGATGAACATCACTCTCATGCACCCTTCGCCCTAAACCGCAAGAATATTCCCACTTCACAGTAATAGTTATTCACTAATTTTAACGTTGATCTTATATTTCCAAGTCTCACAAATATCAAATTTTTCCTAAAAGTTTTGCAAAAGAGTACCACCACCTTCGGAACTACACCCACTTTAACTTACCAGTCTTAGCCCAATGATATTATATCTGCAGTTATTGTAGCAAAATATGTTATTGATAACACTGACACCATTTAGTATTCCTCCACATGGCGTCATATTTGCATGTTCTGAGTACATATTTACGTAAATAATTATGAAATATGACTATTCGTAACTCGAGTTGCTAGCCATCGGATAGATGATTATCAAAGTGCCTGTATGAAATACGGTATCTGCAACAGAATAAATGGTTTAAAGCAAAAATATGGCACAATAGCTGACTGCCGTATAACCTCCACCGCAGCCAGTACCACTTTTTTTTAATATATTATTACAAGACCATTTAATTACTTCCGTGTATATCAGGACATCTCAAGAGGACTATAATATAAATATTTGTTTTGTCGCATTTTGATGTATGAATATTTCTTAGAGATTGTTGGTGGATTAGGGACAAGCGCGTGCACGGAGAATACACAGAGTTACTTGGATAAACTTTATGACTGGGAAATTCCGCCAGCTATTGAGTCATACGTACGCTCTATACAACTCATTCTCTTGCAAATAACCATCACAGATACTGCTATAAACACCTAGCGGCAGTCAGTAATGCAAAATCTGTTACGGAAAGCAGGGGTCATTATTATTTCACTAAATATACACTCAAGATGATCAACACAACAAACATGGCGGGATAGATTTATTTGCGTTCAGTAGACCAGTTCGCTACGTCGTGTTATAATTTGCTACAAAAATTATGGACAAAATGGTAAGTGAGCAAGGATAGATTTTTAATTATGCGCGATGTACGGTTTAATGTGCTCGCTCACGAACGTGGAAGCACATAGGTAATCAATTTCTACTGCAATAGTGATTGTACAAAAACTACGGAAGAAACATCATGTACACTTGACCTTCACAAAATGCGATATAATTTCGTGTAGAAGTACTTTAATTTTCTGTAACCTTTATTTCAAATCATAAAAACACAATGTAACTCTGTAGACATTTTAATTTTCAGCACTTCGGAAGCACAGTAGTCACGGTTCAAGCCACAAGGAATGTGGTTGGTAGATTAAAGCGTTGAATTCAAGTAAAATAGGACAGGTTCTAAATAGGGTATATTGGATGAGAAGACAGGGATTCAAGAGATTTCCTGCGTAGTCCGTAATTCGTGACGTAATTTTGATCAGATTTCTTGTTCAACGACTTATTCGATCTTTATTGAATGGTGTACGAGGGCTTAAGTAAAATTCAAATGTAAATTTTGAAGTTCTGTTGTGTGTAGACCTGAAGTTGTAAGTGTTGTTTTACAGAAAGGAATTAATTCAGTGTTGGTTGAGTCGCAAATGTAATTTTATTTTTATCGTGTTAGATGAGTGCTTCTGCCATCTGTAAGGTTCGATCTTTAGACTAGATGCTAATTTTAGTCAGTCATTTACATGGCAAATTACTGAAGCGTGGCAAATGTACCAAGTGAAGTTTAATTCTTACTGAAACCACAGTTCCTCAAAGATTTTTTATTGTTATAGACATTGGTTCCATTTAAACATAGTCAATAGTGAATTTCAAGTGCTGATTTTCTTGCAGAGTTGGAGATCCATGAACGCCGATATAATCTACAAGTTTGCCGCTAATACTCTTATCTGCATATATATAAAAAAAGAACCCTCATTGGAAGGGAATGAATGTCAGCATAGCCTTGCTTCTATTCCACTCTTGCCTATTATCGCAGTGGGATTACATACACGGAGTATGTGGAAGAAGCTCAGCAACAGAAGACCAGTGTCAATGCGGCTTACAGATCTCTTTATCCAGTGACAGAAATGTAAGAAGCAGTATGACTAAGCCAAGGAATGTTCTGGAAAAAAATAAAAGGTAATAATGTATATTATATTTATTTCATCATTCCTGCGTTATTAATGGACTTAAACTTGTTCTTATTATACACAGTAGTCTTAACTGACAACAGTGATGATAATTTTAAAACATTTTACAATATTAAAAGAAAAACAAAATGTACTGAATCTGCCTACTTGGACATGTCGTTGTTGGAAGCAAACTGGATTTGTCGAATCGATAATAATTGGCTGATATTGAATGCTGTGTTTCGAGTATTTAATACATTCATAAGGTGGGACCTCGATTATAATCATTTTTCTCAGTTTATCCGTTGTTTGCCTAATACACAAAATGCTCTATATATGCGTGGATTCCCTAATGAGTCTTGCCTAACTTTTAAAATTGAACCAGAATTCTACATGCTTTTAAAGCAAGTTATAAGCTTAGTTGAGGTTGTATATATATTATTTATTTATTTTTTAAACCGTTGAGACACCCTTGTGTAATGACTGCATTGGAAATCCTGATCATTCACTGGTTTCACTGAAGTCGTGTTAATTTTTCTAACTTTTGTCTTAATTGAAGCCAGTATTACGTTAAAGACTTCACCCGATTGGCCAAAAAGTTCATTCTTCTTGTATACAACTGTGGAGTAAATGACAGTAAAAAGCTCTGTATACAAAGTTGCCCATATATTTCTTCATTGACTAAAAACAGTACGAGCGAATGACCTGTGAAGAAACTATTTGCTTGATGTTAGTTTTCTGTATTGTTACGTGAACTTGTTGTAACATCCAGGAAGTTTATGATCTCTTCATTTTCTTATTCTTGTAATGTTAGTTGTGAACGCTTTGAAGCATTCATGGCGCTAGATCAAAAGTACAGCGAGTTTGAAGTGGCACTCCGTGGTCACTCTGTATAGTTTTGAACTTGACATTGATTGTTACGTGGATGTTTTGATGCACATTCGAAAGATAGAACATTTTGTTCAATTGTTGCTGTTTTATACGTAGTATTACTAAAATATGATATTCGTAATGGAAACAAAATGGTTTTTAAATCAGATCCTTTATGACCTATGAATCTGAAAATACTCTCACTATCAAGTTGAAAAAGATTATAAGGGATTACTCATGGATAAACCTGATTCCATTTTGTATATTTTGAACGATATGTCCAAGTATGCCTTTTCCTTTTTATTTATTTATTTTTATAAAAAGCAGATGATTACATGTGAGTTACAAGAAGGATGCCCTGTTCTCTAGTTGCTGCATGGATCATTTGCAGTGACTTTCAGGAGGGGCTATATTAAACTATCACTTTTCAATGTTTACTGGGTTTTTTTCACAGTCAAATTTTCTGTCTAGTGATACATATATACATTTTTAAGTTGAAAGTGTTTCCTAAACGCATGCTTATTTTGTGCCATGCTTGAAATTTAGAAATTGTATTGTCTGTAGTAGTTCGTAATACAGGGACTGAATAATTTCTTATTTGTGTAACTTGAAGACAACATACAGGTATGAATAAATATCATTTATGGACATTAAAGAGTGAAAAGTATGTGACTGGATCGGGGATCGAACCCGGGACCTTTGGGTAACCGTCCCAGTGCGCTAACCATTGCGTCACCCAAGCGATCCGCTTCCCAATCACACACTTTCCACTCCTGATGTCGACGTTCTTTCTCGAAACCACCTGCTTAGTATTCACTCTTTAATGTTAGATATCTGCACCTACAGAGGCTCGGTGTATAAAAATCGGAAGTTTCCTCCATTCCAACTTTGAAACCATTTATGGAGTTTATTGAATATTTTTGATGAAGGTAACCTTTTCATTCACCAGACTTTGTCATGAATGTAATAAACTCGTAAAATTTTGTTTCTGGTCATGATTTTCTTCTAAGAGCATAGCATTTAGTTTTTGAAGATTTCCGCGTTGCAATATCTGTGTAGATTATTCAAGAATCTTTCCAGGTACTTTCGCCTCTTCAGGCAATACCTTCGACAACGCAGTTGTCAATTCTGAACAAACTAGTTCGTTATCTTGAAAGACCTCTGTTGAAATGTAAGATTACATTCTCTTTATAGATCTCCGGTCCTCGTCAATAGAAGAAACGGAGTATACACACATCTTTTGTGTGAACATTGATTGGAAATTACAAGTAGTCGCTGGTCTATCGAAAAAATCGAACCACCACTCTTGATTGGCGGTCAGCTGCTGTATCAAGTTCAGGGAATAAGGGCCAAGCTAAATTTACCAGCTGATACCAGTCTGGCTTATCAAGCTGAGGAGTGAGGATACTGCATGTTTACTGTTTTGATTGATACATCACTACAACGGTATCGAATCTACGACGTGAAGTTATTGCATGGATATATAATGAATCCTTTGTCACTTGTATGCTGTGTTTACATAAAATACTTTCAAGAATTCACTATGCTTCAAGGACTGATTCTTACTTTAACATAGCCCATTGTTTACACAGTAATTGTAACTCCAACTCTTATTCAGGAATATTACCAAAAAATACCAATATGAAACCAATTTGTGTTTATTACTATTATTTTTTTATATAAGCATTAAAAATTGAAGGCAATATCCATCCAAGATTCAGCTGAAATGTTTGCGAAAGGGGTTGTACACAAGTAAAGCAAGTAGTTAATATAACTAATTTATTCTCAATTCATGAAGATTATATACATTCAGTTACAAATATTGTAGCTAATCACAATCACTGCAGATCGTGATCATCACATACATCGTCGAAATCATTGAAAGTCTGCATGGACTGCATTCTCATTTGCTGCCAAATCCATTAACAGGCCATCAGATTCTCCTGCCTCTTCCATCTCCATATATGGTCCAGCTCCTTCAGGAAACATTTCATCTGCTACAACGGTAGGCTTCATGTTAACGGTTACCTACTTATAATTATGGAAAGTGACAAACGTTCCGACAAAGAAATCAAAATTACAGTAGGAATATTACAGAAGCATCTGCTTCTAAAGGCTCCTTGTATTGAGGTAACATTACCTCTTTGCACTGCCATGCTTATTCTTTGAATTAGGAAGGTGCTTACTCCACCACCAGATAATTAAGTGATACGCTTACCTATTTCCTTTATAAAGTTGAGGCCTTCTTTTCCCCATGAACCACTGGATTCGATAGCAGTGGCTACAAAATGGTACTTATCTGTAACATTACTGTATTTTCTCCTTTTTTTTCCGTTTCTTTTCGACTGGCTGTGTTTCCCGCCTGGATTGAGGAAAAATGGAGGTTGGAAGGAGCGAACGTATCTGAGCATGTGAAATCCTAAATTAACGCTTTGCCTATCTCTCTTTCAAGGTCATCCCATCTGTTCTGTTACATCCATTTGGTTGTCTTATTGCAGGTATGCTAACTAAAATTTGTGCTCTCATTATAATAGCATTAACATTTGAGTCATACGGGTGTCTACCTGCGCTTTGGGAACAAGAAAGACTATGAAACCCTTTTTTATTTACTTCACTTTTACAAGCCTGGCATTTGTGACTTTCACATCTGTCTGCACCCAGGTGAATCACAACTTCTATTCGGAAACATTCGTTACTTAGATGAAGGCCAAGAGGGGAGCGAAGTCAAGCATGACTTGTGATAATGGGTTCATCCCATATGAATTTGATCTAGTATCGATTTCGGGTTAACCTGTACCAACTAATAATGACAAAGTTGTAGAACAAACCTCAATCTCAGAATCTCCATGAGAAGAAATATAATTTTGAAAAAGTGAGTCTATTAGGCTTCAGGAACCATAGAATGACGCCAAGAAGGCGGGAATAACCAAATCTAAGGCTCGTCGGATGCCTAATCTTCCAAAACTGATTGGGAGCAATTGTTAATTAGTGCTTAATTTGAATATTAGTTGTTGAAATTATATTATTTATGGCAACAAATAAATCATTACAGCTGCAATCGTAACATGCCGTGTCTTGCTTGGGGAAATCCACTAAAAAGCGTGTGTTACTTTATCACGCACTCTTTAATGGTGTTTGTCGTAAAATCAGTAACTTCGTTACTTCAGTTACATATAAATGAATGTATTGAGGTATAAAATATATGTAAATACATTTAAAGTGGCACTGACACGACTGTTTACTTAGATAAGTCACTTTCTTTTAACAATTTAGTCACTATTTCAGCTAATTTCAGTTTGCATTCTTGATGAGTCTTGTAGTAAATCTGAAAGTGGACATTGCTCATTTGTGACTACTATGCTTTAAATTCCGCCAAGAAATTAGGCCAGAACACGCATATCGAAATTGCGCTTTTGTTAAAGTAATATTAGTATCAAGTTTGCAGTTTGACATTTCTACAGTATAGAATGGACTAAATTAATCTACTATAAATGAGGTGTGGTACGTTAGGAGGTCGATTAAAGGCAATGACTACTACTCATGTGTTTTCTCTGTGAACGTTAATGATTCGGCTAACACTGTTTTAAATAAACATTGAAATGGTTTCCATTGAGGCGTGATCTAATATCCTCTACACCTTGGTGATTAGGTTTATTTTTTTCTTCTACATTCATTTGCGTTATACTTATGATAAAGGGGGGACGAAGCCTCGATTGAAACGTCAACTTCAGTCTTTATTTAAAATAGTGTTAGCTGAATCACTAAAGAAGTTCGCAGGTAAAACACATGTTGAGTAATAGTCACTGCCTTTAAATCGACTTCCTGACTGACTGTGCGTCTTTTATAGCAGCAGTTTATTTAAGGTAGTGTTAGCTGAATGATTCGAAGAAGTTGGCGAAGGATACATACGTAATCAATCGTCTTCACTAAAGAAGAGTTTTAGTGTGACACACAGAGGCAATATAATCACAATTATATTCGCATTATAAATATTTTTTTTATTTTTTTTTAAAAAAAAAAACAATCATCCCTTTTTAATCCTTAGTATCCAGAGTTTCCTCGGAGAAATAAGATACATTTTTAGGAGTTCTGATTTTGAATTTTGTTATTTTAAGGCCTGTAGGAGTAGTTCCATTGTGTATACCAAGCCGCCGTAGCTCAGTGGTAGTGTTGGTGTAGCATTCGGTAGGTCGTAGGTTCGATCCCGGTGGCCGACCATCCTCACTAAGGTTTTTCCAGGTTTTTTTCTCAGTTATACCAGGCAAATGCTGGGATGGCACTTTCAGCATAGGTCCTGGCCGAGACCTTTCTGAATCCTTTCTCCTCTCCTATTCCGGACTGGGCCTTAGATGTCTAAAAGCCATAAATAAAATCAAGTTAGAGTTCTGTTGTATAGACTGCAAGTTGTAAGAGTTGTTTTACAGATATTGATTAATTCAGTGTTTGGCTCGCAAATAAAATTTTATTTTTATCGTGTTAGATGATTGCTTTGGTATCTGTAAGGTTCTACGATCTTTATAAAATAGATGTTAATTTTAGACAGGGCATGGCAAAGTACTTGAGCGTAGCGAATGTACCACGTGAAGTTTAGTTCTTACTCAAAACCACAGTTTCTCAAACGTTTTTGGTTGTTGTAGATATTGGTTCCGTCTAAAAATAAGTGAATTTCGAGTGTTGATTTTCTTGCAGCATTGGATATCCATGAACGTTGATATATTCTACAAGTTTCCGGCTAATACCCTTATCGACGAGGAAAGTAAAATTGTCATTGGAAAGGAATGAGTGTCAGCACAACCGTGCCGTCTCCACTCTTATCTGATATCGTGGTGAGATTACATACACAGGGGTCGATTTTAAGTTTGTAGAAGAGGTTCAACAACGGAAGACCATTGGTACTACGGCTTACAGATACATCTCTTCATCAATTGATAAAAATGTAATACGCAGAATGGCTAAACCAAAAAAAGTTCTGGAAACAAATAAAAGGTAATAACGTATATTTATTTCAGGATTCCAGTGTCTTTTATGCACTTTCAACTTGTTCTTATTTTACACTGTAATTGAACTAATAACAGTGATGGTAATCTTAAAAAACATTTTATAGTATTAAAAGGAAAACAAAGTAAACTAAAACTGAATCGATAATAATTTGCTAATATTGAATGCTTTCTTGGACGTATTTAATAAGTTGATAAGGTTGGACCTATGATGGTTTCTCAATGTTGCTTGGACAATCCTGTATTCTTCTGCTTATTTCTTGGTGATATTGTGTTCTTGTTTATAATTATTTCTCTTAGTTTGTCCGCTGTTTGCGTAATAATCAAAACGCTCTTTGTAAATCCCTGAATTCCCCAGTGAATCTTACCTATCTTTTTAAAATTGAACTAGGATTTGACATGCTTTTAAAGCAAGTTATAAGCTTAGTTGAGGTCGTATTCTAAAATAAACTTGTTGAAACTTATTTTGTGTAATACGACACTGGAAATCTGATCTATTGTCTTGGTCGCCGGTTGGGTGGCCGAGCGGACTCCGGCGGTAGGCCATCGGCTCGAAGGTCCCGAGTACGAATCCCGGCATGGGTGTGGATTTTAACATCTAAAGGCGAATCGTGACGGGCCGAAGTCCAAAGTTACTTTACTGGCCCATATAAAAAATAAAAATAGTTTTATTATTATTATTTATTTATTGTCTTGGTCGTTCACTTGCAGTCACTGGTTTCACTGGTCATTGTTGATTTTTCTAACTTTGTCTGAATTGAAGTATTACTTTAAAGAATTCTACTGACTGGCCAGAAACTTCATTTTTCTTGTATACAGTTCTAGGGTAGATGACAGTGAGAAGCTCGGCATATAAGGTTGTCCATATGTTTCTTCTTTGACTAACGGTACGGGCACATGATCTGTGAATAAACTATTTGTCTGATAAAACGTTACAGCTACCGTGCGATTCCAGGAGTCCTCACAATAAAAATATACACTAAAGTAAATATGCTGGACAGGCCTTCGGCAGAACAACACAACCTTTTATGGTCCCCAAAGGTTAAAAAGGAAAAATCAACACAAGGACATCTAAAAAAAAGGGAACTCAGGAGGACGTATATATCATTTTGCCGACCCAACTTACCCTTTTTTTATATGTCCTTGTCCTGATTTTTCCTTTAAACCTTTGGGGACCATAGAAGGTAGTGTTGTTATTCCGAAGGCCCGTCCAACATATTTATTTTTATTGTGAGGACTCCTGAACCACACGGTAGGTGTAACTTTTTATTATGTTTTCCTCGCTGCGTAATCAGTACGAAGTATTTGCGTGATGTTAGTTTTCTGTATTCTTACGTAAACTTGTTGCAACGTCCAGGAAGTTGGTGATCCGTTTTCTTCATTTTCTTGTTGTTGTTGTATAATTAGGCGCGAATGCTTTGAAGCATTCATAGCGCTAGATCAAAAGTATAGGGATGTTGGAGTGACACTTCTTGGTTTCAGTATATTTTTGAAAAATAAAAATAATAAAGCAGTCAACATCTGATCGCTCTGTACATTGCCATTGGATATTACCTGGATGTTTTGGTGCGCATTAGTCCAAGGGTAGAACGTTCTGTTGAATTGTTGCTATGTAATATTACTAAACTATTATTTTCATAGCGGAAATAAAATTATTTTTAAATCAGAGATTGATTACTCATGGATAAAGCTGATTCCATTTTGTGTATTTTGAATGATGTATCCAAGTGTGTCTTTTCCTTTTTATTTATTTATTTAAAAAGGATGATGATTACATGTAGGTTACAAGGATGCCCTATTCTCTAGTTGCTGCATGATCTTTGCTGTGACTTTCAGGAGGGGCTATATTAAACTATCACTTTTCAATGTTTGCTGTGTTTTTTTTCACAGTCAAATTTTCTCTTGTGATACATATATACACCCTCCATTCCGAAAGAAACCGAACTTTTGAAAACAAATAGTACCACTAGTGCCATCTGTTGTAATATTTTACCGGTAGATGGCGTAGTTCTTCATTGACAACTGGTATAAATGTCATGACATTTGGATGCACGGCAACAAAGTTATTGCGTTTCAACTGTCAGTGTGTTGTGTACATCGGTCGGAAAATGAGTTTCAAACAACGAGCTGCAATTGAGTTTTGTGTTAAACTGGGTAAACCTTTTACTGAAACGCACCAAATGCTACAAAATGCATATGGTGATGAGTGTCTATCCCGTACGCAAGTTTACGAGTGGTTCAGGCGATTCAAATCGGGTAGAGAGACGCTGGATGATGACGAAAGATCAGGCCGTCCCAGAACCGGATTATCGGAAGAAAACATCGAAAAAGTGCGTGAATTCATCAAACATAACAAAAAAGCGTCGGTGAAAGTTATTGAAATGGAATTAGGCATTCCTCAAACAACCGCATACCGCATTTTGACCGAAGTTTTGGGCCTTAAGAAGGTTAATTCGCGGTTTGTACCACACAAACTCACCGAAGACCAAAAAGTTGATCGAATTGCGCATTGCAAAGACATTGTTAAAAGTGCTCGGCAGGATCGAAACTTCTTGAAATCGATTGTAACTGGTGACGAGACGTGGTGTTTTGAATATGAGCCCGAAACAAAGCGGCAAAGTGCTGAATGGAGAGCGCCGGATGAAGGACCACCCAAAAAAAGTCGCTTGGTGAAGTCAAAAGTTAAGGTGATGCTGATTTGTTTTTACGATTCAAAAGGAATTATCCACAAAGAATTTGTTCAGCCCGGCCAGACAGTCACTGGAGAGTTTTACTTGGGCGTCATGAAGCGTTTGCTGGCAAGAATTCGTCGTATTCGGCCCGAATATCGAGAAATCGGCAGTTGGACTCTTTTGGACGATAATGCACCATCACATCGTTCGCGACTTGTAACTGAATTTTTGGTCAAAAATCACATTATTCGTTTGCATCATCCGCCCTATTCACCAGATCTCGCTCCGTGCGATTTCTATCTGTTCCCGAAACTGCATTTGGCGATGAAAGGAAAGAGGCACGCATCGATTCAAGCCATTGAGAAGGCGACGACCGCCGTCCTAAAGACCATTCCAATAAAGGACATGGAGAAGTCGTTTGACAACTTGTTGGAGCGTGCAAATATGTGTATCGATGCAGAAGGGGAATACATTGATTAATAAAAATGATTTGTTCCAAAATGTACATTGTTTTTTTGTTTTTTTAAAACGTTCGGTTTCTTTTGGAATGGAGGGTGTACATTTTGAAGTTGAAAGTGTTTCCTAAACGCATGCTTATTTTGTGCAATGCTTAAAATTCAGAAATTGTATTGTCTGTAGTAGTTCGTAATACAGTGGCTGAATAATTTCTAATTTTTGTAACTAAAGATAACATACAGGTATGAATAAATACTGTTTATGGAGTTTATTGAATATTTTTTACGAAGGCAACTTTTTCATTCACCAGTCTTCGTCATGAAAGTAATGAAAAGAGGTAACATTTAAGTAGTTGATCATAAAATTCTGCTTCCGAACATGATTTTCTTCTGAGAGTGTAGTATTTAGTTCAAGATTTCCTCTAATATTCCTTTCCCTCTCCTCTTCGTACGTTTATAAGTTGACTGTAAGGTCTTTTGTTATCTTTGGTTAAGGCCGGAATGGGGAAGGTATCGGCCAGGGCCTTAAGTTACCATCGCGGCATTCGTCGTAAAATTGATGAAAACTATGGGGAACCTCGGTCAGGATGGTTGCTCGCAGGGCACACGTCTACGACAATATTAGTGGTCAAAATCTCGCACTGTTCGTTGTTTCGTAACTTGTAAAATACGTGCGTTATACAGATTTGTTCGAGTCATGAATTTCATTGAGGTAATGAAAAGGTCATCAATTTCGTTCCTGTAAATGCAGAAAAAACAGCTATTCACGTACTGAATACTCACATTTTGAATTCGTGTCTTATAATTTCAGAACGATGAAGCTGACAAGTATTAGTTAATTTGTAACCCTGTGGTTTTTGTTTTTAAACAGAAGAGCTAAATAATCAGTGCGTAGATAGGTTTGGAAACGTGTTGTACTTACCTGAACTAGTTTTTTTTTTTTTATTATTATTATTATTATTATTATTATTATTATTAACACATGCTAGGTAATGAAATGAAAGGCCAAGCTTCCGGAGGCGATCTTTTGCCTCCCTTTTCAAGAAAAAACGAAGGGTGTGGTATGATATGACGGTAGCATGTGGTATTAAATAGGAACTTACGCTCGGCTCCTGAGTCTGGAAGAACCGGGATTGAACGCAGACAGAAGGCCATGGTAATTTAGTGTTTAGTTTGTGACCAGTGCTTATTTAGCATGAAGTTTTTTATTTTTAAATCCAGACATCATGCAGAAAATCCACGTTTTTTGTGTAATAGTAGTATCGGACACATGTTTACAAAACATCTCCAAGCAAATATTCTGTCTTAATGCCTTATCCTACTATACGACACAGTTTTCGTTGTAAAAGGAAGCATCAGATCGAATCCTTCAGCTTTGCCTTTCATTTCTAATGTGAAGTTTTCCTGGACCATACTTCCGGTAAGAAAACAACATAGTTCAAAATTAACGGTAGTTCTTTTCGTGGTGTATGTGTAACAAGAATTGAGTGTATTTATAACGTGAAGAAACTTAAAATTATTGCCATATTGCAATAAGAAACTAAAACGTTATTTCTTGTGTAGGGAAAAAATAATTTCTGTTTATTAAAACTTGCGGTTTTATTTTACATTAAGTATCAATGGACATTACCGGTAGTATTTTTTATTGTAATAAAAAATTCTTCTGGTAAAATAGACTACGGAAAACATTTACTTCTGTGATGCATTTATCAAGAGTAATAAGGCCTTACTTCGAAACAGTCTTACGCTTAGTCGGGCGCCGCCATGTTATGACGTAATCAATCTACCGACTGCTTGTCATAACATACTTGATTTATTAGTATTGTTAAAAAGAGATAGCAAAAATGGATCGAAAGAAATAGTATAAGTGGTGAATAGCGTTTCTGTATGCCTTAACACGTCATTTAGTTCGGTTAAAATTGATTTTTACTTTTAATACTTCTTTAATATATTGATATATTTTGGTAGCTTGAACACTAATTTATAGCAGCTCTTTTTTCATGATTAAATCATGAGATATCTTCTAATAATGCTCTTTAGAACTCTTGTATTTAAAAAGTATTACCTATTTTTTCTGTAAAAAAAAAATGTGGGCTTTTACATCCGACAATCGTAACTTTTTTAATGAATGCTAGTGAAGCATTTTCCAATAACTTAAAAGCATATGAATTAATAGTGCTCGTTACAGCCATCTGTTAACAATTTAACATACTACTAGTAACCCGTGAATATATTTAATAGTTTTAATATATCATTTAAATAATAATAATAAAATGCATGTAAGAAACTAAAATGTAAATTGAAACTATTATATTGAAGTTACTCTTGCGTTTCGTGAAGTAAAATAAAACATGGCCTTTGATAGGATTTGAACAGCCTTAGGTGAAAGTATAAAAAATGAAAAGTTGCGTGCAATAACCAATTGTGCCACATTGCCAAGACATCAAAATTTACACAAATTAGCGATAAGATGAGCACTGCAAGTTAAGACTGACCCCTGTCATTGTTTCGAGCAATTTCTGTTATTAAAGACATGTTAGGGTGTTTTAACTTATCGAAGTGTTTTCTGCAGATTTGTACATTAATTATTTCCTTAAGTGATGATGGGAATGTTCCCTCTTTTTTGTTTTTTCGTCTTCAAACTTCTGAATAAGAAACGTAACATAGGGAGAAGCATATAGCTACGGAAATAGTGCAAATTGATTACGTCAAACCAATCAGATGATTTTCGTTGTATGACGTAGGAGATTGAATTATCAGTATTTCATGCTATATTTCTACGTAACGAAAAGCAGTAGCGCTGAAATTTCAAAAACATTATATATTTAATCTGATGTACACAAATTGTAAAACATATAAGGACTGTGAAAACGGAAATGTCCATTCTCTCTTTACAGAGCGAATTTCTAGTTAGCATTCGTAAAATAACTAAAAAATATAGTGAAATAGAGGATCAGTGTCTTTGAAATCTCAGTAGTGGACATTTTTCGATAAGTGTAATTTATGTGGGTGTGTGTTTCCCTTATTCAGGATTTATTTGTTATATCTTTGGAAACTAAACATAAGTTCTGGAAAAGGTCCTTGAGAGTACTTGCATTTTATCAGTAGAAAATCCTGCCCGGTCCATCGAATGGAGTGGTTCGGAGTCCAATTTACCAATAGCTGTAGTTTTCGACCTTAGAAGCTAGCCAGCTCATTTAGGACGTCAATAACAAATCAGTCGGTACAAAACAATTTTCGTAAAGTTTTCTTGTACCGCATAGAATAGCTCAACACTTCCTGTTTCTTGAGAATCATTACCTAGTTGATGTGAACACCTCTTCTTGTTTAAAAATAAATCTTTCTCTAACAACCAATTCCTTGTGGTATTCCTCCAGGCAGTGTATTAGGTCCTCTTCTTTTTGCTCTCTGCATCAACCTTTTATTCTTTATCGTACTCTCTTGCTCTCTAATAGAACCACACCAAGCAACAAATAAAGTGAATCAAGACTTGTAAAAGACAAGAAAGTTTTGTAAAATGGCCACTACAACAACGCATGTGCGTTAACTCCAGAAAATCTCAAGTTATGCATCTATCGTCCAAGAAAATGCGGGGCCACATCGACTGAAACGTTACCCCCCTGTAATCATAAATACTATACTTGTATCGTAGCAGCCTACAGTCAAGGATCTTCGTTTAATAGATCGCGGCTTACATTGGAAATATCATTTTAACCATATAAACAGCAAAGCTTTGTGCATCTATGTACTCATTACACCACATAAGAATTTTATCTTCTTTCCCAGTTAGTGTGTTTCGATCCCTGATGATTTATTTTCACACCTTTACGATGGTGTATGCTCTCGGATCTTACGAATGGATTAGCCGGACGAGTACAACTTGTCCAAAATGCCTACGTTCCTTTAATTTTTAACCTAAAGTAGTTTGACCATCTTGGTCTCTACTTTGATAAATTACGATCTCTCCATTTGCATGAACGTCACACATTTCATAAGCTTTTCTCATATACAAAGTGTTCGAAAACATGGAATCAGTCTATCTTTTCTCATGTTTGCAGTAATTTCGCGACCTAGTTTCCGTGGTCCAGGCGGTAATGTCACTGACTTCGGATCAACAGTAGTTAGGTACGCGGGCTCCAACTCTGCAACCATCATCGTGGCTGATGATTTCCGGGGTTACCCTCATTATCACCGGGTGAATGTCGGAATGGTACCTTAAAGATGATCCTGTCCTCTATCTTCTCTATCCTTATCCCAACTTAATCCAAAGATGCCTGAAGGTTATAAATCAATTCCATACGGCAATTACATGATTTCCACAAATTTGACGTGAGATTTCGCAAGTCTACCTCTTTGTTCCATGACATAATTCAAACTACTACTTTATATCCTGTCTTCCACACACGATTGGAGACATGAGTTTAATGGCAGGGTTCCGTAAAACCATTGAGAAATTGTTTATTCATTGGACATTATACTATCCATTGAATCGAGCAGAGGGTTCTTCGCATTCAGTATATTTAGAAATCTTCTCGGTCTTTGCAACAACGGCAATTTAAAATAGGAGACTACGATATTGTGAATGTGTGTTATACGTATATGAGATGTAGTAGTAGTGTCAGTATTATATTTTTACTTTCTCCGTGGGTAAATATTTAAAGTTTACTTACTTTTTTAATACTCTTCAGGTAGTCTTCTTTGAATATAGATCTCAGTTTTCGTGGGTATTTACATGTCTAATCGAACATACGTGGGTGGTGGACTTACTATCATTTTAGCTGTTGATTACTTGAAGTTGATAGTCGGACGGCATTGGGAATTTTAATTTTGTGTTGTGTGGGTGTGTTTCTGTATATAGATTATTATATCATTAAGCATATATTATTATAATTATTTTGTATGTATCTTTATGGTTAAGTAGAAGATTTAGCGACGTTAACTCCTCCATAATAAATAAGACGAAATAAATGAATAAATATTACCGTTTTGTTCCAGATAAGTAACCAAACAAAGCATGGATTAAAAAGAAAGAAAAAGACTTGCTTGATCCGACTTGAAATTCAGCAGAAAGATCGTCATTGGGTAAATGATGGGTAAGGAATAAACACCAGCAATTGGAAGCCAAGATAACGATATTAAATGGACCTGCAGAATTGAAGTTTGGAATTGGAGTATCGGGGTATTCTTAAATGTGAGTATGAAGGATATCGTACACCTCTCGTTTACTGCGTTTCAGCAGAGCAGGAGCGAATTCTTTTAGAAGTAACTAAACTCATCATTCTTAAAAGAAGTTCTTACAACAAGCATGACATAGAAAGGCGTTAATATTTCTGTGAATTTAAATAAATTATTTTCATAAATATTGTGCTTATTCGTACTTGTTACGAAGCTTGAACTCCTGTGGTGTATAATTGCATCGTTCCATGTACTCAGAGAATAAGTGGCAGAATGGATTTCTTCCATCTTTTCACTCATTTATATATATATATATATAATCTCAATAGACATTGGTCACAATATTTTTCAGTAATATATATCAAGTCGTATATTTTCTTCATTGACAGTATTCCTACCTTACATATATATACTCAGTTGTCAACGACATAACTAAAATAGCAGCTTGTATTTGATTTCTTTGTTTATGACCTTTAGGCATCTCAAGCTCAGGCCAGTGGCTGCTTGTTTCCTCCGTATATCCACAGATCTTGACACACTGGAAGATCCTAAAGTTCAGGAACTTTACAAACCCCGATGTTTTTCAACTATGCTGTGTTAGCAGTGGATGTTATCAATTTTCTTCTTTATTCTGTCATTCTTTTTTCCCTCTTTTCTTTTGGAAACTTCTCAATTATACAAAAATGTTTAGTGTGAAAATGTTCCCTGAAAGAACAGTGATAAGCTGTGAAATAAGTAGAGCATAGCGTTATTCACCAAAAGGACCTTCATCTTCGTTGACATATAAATACAATATTTATGGCAAGTAGGTTCCCGCGTATGATGCCATTATTTACTAATACGTAGGAGGTGAGTGAGAAAAGCAATGGTTTTATTATTTCTAGGTATAGTAACACCGTGATAACAATTGAGCGTCAAGTGGAAAACTGTTCCCATTTTACCTCCAGTGGAAGTTTGTTTGCTAATGTGAGCATTCAGAATTGCACAAACATTATTTCTTTCTTTCTCTCTCTCTCTCTCTCTCTTTTTTTTTCTTTCTTTCGCAATTAAATACGTGTAAAATTACGGGAGACTGTTGCCGAACTTGCAAAAAAAAAAAAATGAATTATTTCGATTATGATTATATTTAGTGCGCAGGTGTTTCGTTGGCTTAACACTTTTTCGTCAAAACGGAAATATTAGCTCCTGTGTGAACTGTCAGATTCCACAAAGTCGCACATTAATTTTGGTCGTCTGAAGGCTTGTTTTCGCGATCAACGTTGACATCGCAAATAGTAGCTAAGGCGCTTTAAATCTTGACCACTGAATTAAGCCTAAAAGATTTTCGTACTCGCATGAAAACAGACTATTCATGATGTTTCCGCACCATGTCAGAGCCTTATTCAGGCTACTATTCCCATGTGTTATGTTTGGGATGAGTATCTCTTTTATAGCCAGCATGTTCGGCAGTCAGGAAAACTGAAAAGTTAGAAAATTTAGTTGGTCAGCGATAATGCAAGGAAGTATGTAGTTTCTCAATAATCTGCAAAAAAAAAATTTTAGATGTTCATGCTGTAGACCGGAATATGTTCGTTACAGGTTCAACGCTATTCCCCTTGAAGTTCTGCGCAATACGGTGAATACAGAACTTCCGCATTACTAGGAAGAACCATTGAAATTTTACCAAATGCCCGAAAATCAGATTCTGTTAGCTTTCCGTAAATAGCTTAAAAACATCGATGTGTACGACTTGACCGGCACATGGGGCCACGGTGGATCAGCGGTTAGAGCGCTCACCTCTGGCTCTTGGGGTCGTCAGTTCAAGCCCTGCTCATGCCATGTAGGCTTTGTGGTGGACAAACACCGTGTGGGTGGGTTTTTTCGGGGTTCTCCCGTTTCCTCCCACTTTCTTCATTCCACTAATCATCCATGATCCGGCCTGAGCCAAAGTTTTTTAAAGGCCTTAAAATTAAATTTAAAAAAAATGACCGGCACATACCCTGCCTGAGTTCAGTAGATTCGTTTTATGCAGCTTAAGCCATTCGGCAAGATTTAAAGGAGGAGCCATACGATGTGTTTCAAAACTTGCAGCATATAAAAAGTAAATATTATTGAGAGGGTTATTGTTAGGTATCTCTTATATCAGTTTGTAATGTATGCGTGAGTTTTTCATAGTGCTGGCGCTAACCTCCCGTGTTTTTTCGTAAGATACATACAGCGCCTATTCTGTGTACTTCTGTAATTTTTTATCCTCGCTCTTTGTTTTCTAGATGTAGGTATCTCAATTTCCTTATTTTCTCAAGTACTACAGTATATTTTGATATACTATGGTTCAGGCGGTAGCGTGTCAAACTACGAATCGGGTGCCCCGGATTCAAATCCTGATCAGGACGCTGATCTTTCTTCAGTGCTCCCTTGCTTGGTGCTTTGAGGTGGTGCACTCAGCCTCCTATCAAATTGAGTACCAGAGTGACCTTGGTATTCCTGGGCACCTTGGGAAGTTAAAGGCGGTCGAGCGTGGGACTAACCATCCCACCCTACCTCACCTCACTTCATGCTATCGGTCGAGAATATGTGTAGCGCTACCTCGACATCCCCCATGCGCCGTTCGCGGTATGTGCGCATCGCACAAGGGGTGGTTAGTCACACATTTTCTTTGCACATTTAAGGTTAGAAAGGCAGTACATACCTTAACTATTTTAACTCTTTTATTGTTATACTGTGGTTGACAGGCGATGACTTTTGTTATGTTCCATTATGACACACGCCATATCATACAGACATTGCTTTAATTTAATTCAGTTTAGACGATTTGTTTACATTGTTTAATTTATGGTAATGCAAAATATTTAATCTGAACATCTTGTCGTATTGTTGTTTGGACAGAAGAGCTCCAGATCGTCTTAGCCACACACCTTTCACCCACTCTTTCATGAGTTCCTCTGTAACCCAAGCATTTTTTTGTGCACGGACGATTACATCCTTTGGGAACGCCTCGTTCTTTGGCATTGTTTTTCTGTTCAGCACAATGAACGGCAGTGGCTTATGGTCGTCACCAGTGACACAAAGTAAAACAGTGACTGTTTCTCATATCCAGTCGTTTTGACACGGACCTTACGGGCACCTCTTTCATTAATTGTGTAATTTCGTGGCATGTCAAAATAGACCGCTGTTTTAGTCTCCATTGTCTATCTGTCCCAAACTGTAATTATGCATTTTCCGAAGTTAATAAGCTTTTTTTCAAAATCAACTGGTAATTTCTGACATTGTTGTTCTCCGCAGAGCTAGCCGAGTTCTTCTCATAAATTTGTCACATCAACCACGACTTGCTCTAAAGTTTGCACGAGGAATGCCAAGCGTTCTTGCAACTACCAAAGCTTTAAGCGATAACGACTCGCGTGTTACAGGTAAACCTGCTGATCTTTGCTCTCTTAACGAATTTCAGAACCTCATCAATTTCTGGATGTCGACCTTCTTTTGGCCTGGAGAATGACTTTCTCGTTGCCATGCAACAAACTGTCTTTGTTGATTTTTCCAACAACGACGAAGATCACTAACAGTATATCTTCGTCCAGCTGCACGGTTTCCAAACTGCTCTGCGCACTGAATAACTCAACTCTGCGTTTAAATGCTGCATCGTATGAATGACGCTTTTGCTTCTCCATATTTATCCTGCTACCGGTTCCTTACTACAATTGAATCCCGCCAACGAAACCAGACTACCAGTATGCACTGGAAAACATCAAGATTCTGTCTCTCGCGCTTTTCCGATTATGAAACTGATAACATTTGTTGTTCACGAAACATAGGAAACTCAAAGGGCAAAATTTTCGCTGACCATTTTTTTTACCAGGAAAACAAAATGTTCATTGTTGTAATGCAGCTACCGGTAATTTTAAGGAAAGTTAAGAAAAAAAATATACATCGAATCTAAGGCTCACCTTAATTTTGGACATCTAAAATCTGACATAAACATGCTCCTTAGGTTCGAAGAAATACGGTAAGTTCAAATAGTTACATGGATGAACTAAAATGAATACTTTAAATATTTTATGTGATAATTTTGATGATGAAAATTGTAACAACAAATGTCTATTGAGCATTGTCACGGAAATAAAGTGTTAGTTAATGAGTCAGACAGTTCCACGATAATATAAGAGCTAGGAGAGTTATTGTTAAACATCTTAATATTCAGTACCCTGTTTCATGTAATAAACTGCTTACGCGAGTGTATATTCGTGGCTAAGCTTAAAGAAGGCAACTCTTGTACGGGAAGCTTGACCAAGTGTCGCTTCCTCAAGGTGAAAAAATTAGGAGCACCTTGGCTTCCCATGAGAGTGTATTCTGTTCTTTCTACTGCATCATCGACAACGTCAGATTGTGACTACGTTATCAACGGCAACCCTTACAACTATTACCAACGACGGCCTGTTGCAAGTTTACCGCAGGTGAACACTTGTTCATGAATATTTTTTTCATTTTATGTTGATTTTTCTTTTCTTTTTTTTTATATATATATCACAAAAAGTTTGTATTTTGTGTATCATTGACTTTTTCCTATAATATACAAATAATAAGCTGAATGTAATTGACAGATATGTATGATAACGAGTATTTGAGCAGCAATTAAAAAAACTTAATTGATCGATCAAGTTTCATCTGAATAGTTAACAATAATTTTTATTCTCTTGCGAGTCACGGTCCGTCTGGCCCTCTCCGCATTCTTTTTCTTAATAGTCGTAAATTATTATGTGAGTGTGAGATATGATATAATCAGTCCGGATTTTTGCTTACTGTAATCTTCGGTCGAATGTGTGATTCGTTATTGGGTTGTCCGTTCATCCTTTGGGGGGCTGTTCAGTTTATATGATTCAAATAATGAAATTATCCCAGTGATTATTCGTATGATATCCAGATTGATAATTATCCAAGTAATCAAACTTCAGATCCATCGAAAATTATGGGGCCACGATGGCGGTTTTAGAGCGCTCATCTCTGGTGCGTGGTGTCCATACTTTGATCCCGGCTTGTGCCATGTTGGCTGTGGTGGAGAAACCCCGTGTGCGTGGGTTTACTCGGGGTTCTCCCACTTTCTTCATTCCACCAATTCTACCATCATCCATTCGGCCTGAGCCAAAATTTCCTAAAAGTCCTTAAATAAAATTCAGATTCCTTGGAAAATTAGAATAAAGTTTAAATCTAGTGACCGTATTTCCTGAACGTATCGCGAATACCAGTCATGAATTTTCGCGCATTTTACGTAGATGAAACAGAGGCATTTACATAAATCCTTTAATACTTAACCAGATAATCGAAACTATTTCAGGACAACCTTGTTAAAAATAAATATTTTTTTGTGTGATTTTATTAGGACCTCGTAAACATCTTCCTGGTAGAGCAAGGATCTAGCTAGTTTAAAAAACACAATTTTTAAGTTGACCGCCAGTGTAAGTTTGTTAGTACTTTTTTTTTTTTTTTTTTTTTTTTTTTTACGTACTTAGACGATTCGTATTCTGTGCTATTGATGGTTGAAATTGATGAAGATTTTTAGCATAAAACAATTGTTCGAGGAACCACAAAGTGTGATGATACCGTGCAAGACGATAATCTAGTGATTTGGCATCGTGACTGTTCAGAATCATCCTGACGTTGTTAGGTTTTTCTAGCACGGATAAAGGAGATATTTGGAGGCTGCTGGTACAGCCTAGCGGATCTGTCTCGAGACCTCTACGTCCTGAAATGCCCTGAAAAAAAATAATGGAGCAACTGCCATAATCCTCAGTGCATATTAACATTTTATGTAATTAACTCATTCGATTAATAATTCTACAATTGACAGCTCCTCTAAAGTAGAAACATACCATTGTTTCGCGTAGGGCTATATAAGTAGCATGATTTCGACACTTTTTTTTTTCAACCTAATAATTCAGTGCTATACACGCGAGAAAACAGCATATCTTGCATGCTATCATAACTCACTAACCGACACAGTAACTTCAAAAAAGGATATCCCTTATTAGTCATAACACCTGACTTCCGTTGTGCAACATCTTTGAATGTATGGTATCCACTTACGAAAAAACTACCAGAGCTGTCGTATACCTCAGTAGACCGTTGGCTTCGCATGCAGAACGTTCTCTGTTCGATACCAGTGGCCAATCATTTTTCATTAACACCGGCCAAAGTCCGGGCTGGTACATTTAATTTAAGTTCTGGACACAACCTTTCCCCTATCCCGTTTTGAGCCACAGGTGCATAAAGGGAGTAAATAAATTGAAGAAATTCTGCTTAGATTTCTGGATATTTGAAGTGTATATAAGCTTTATATTCTTTCACCGCCGATTGTTCGCGAGACAGTCAGGACGGGGAGTGAAATTCCTCAGCTCCTTATTGTTTAGAATTATATATGTCTAGGTTGCGACATGTAGCCGTATTTCTGACAGGGTTCTCACACACCTGGAAATGTCAGGGATATGTAGATTTGATAAACACCTATCTTTTCACATATTTAAAAAAAATACTAAAGTATGTAGTTATAGTGTAGTTGAGGGTTTTATTAAATTGTAAATGTAGATTAGTACATCTTCTGCAAAAGCTAAGCCAAAATGTTTAGGGAATTTACAACTTGCGAGCACGGGTGTGTAGTGACCCCGGGGCCCCACCTAGATTTAACCATACTACTTGTTTCTAGTTAAATTGTTTTATTCTGCCGTCTTTCCTCTGTCACTTCATTCTGCCAACTTTTCTTTGAGGGCTTGTTTCGCAAGAAGTCGCCATTATTTAAGACATATATCACTATTAGCACTAAGTCAAAATCAAACGAAAGCGGGAAGGAAAATTAAAGCTAAAGGAAAAAAAATGTTCAAAATATTGCTATATTATGTGTGCTCTCTGATTATATACAGTATATTTTAATCCTCTCTCGAAAAACAAACTTTCGCTAATTACTTCATTCTTTTCAAAGAAATCAAAAAAGATGATGTTACACAATGATTTCTTGTAACATTACTCAAGTGTTTGATAGTATATAATTTGAAGATTTTAATCTTAAAAAAACTGCTGTGTGTACTAAACTCTAATTTATTGTATACTGAGCTTCAGCTGTATGATTATCGAACTAGAGATTTTTTGTTACATCTTGAGAGCTTCAGTTAATTTTCTTGCCATGTGATGCTCAATGTAAAGACTATTTTTAAGAGAGAATTTGTATCTCGAAGTTGATACATTTACTTTTGGGCTAAAGTTATTTCATCACAGCTAGCTTGATGTTAAATCTTCAGGTGATATCACTCTTCATAAAAATATTTGTATTGACACTTTACATTTTTATTTTGTAAACAGAAGGCAATTTCTATGAGCCTTCGTGTATTACTACTTTCCTTGTTTGCTTTTGTTTTATCATGTGATATTTATGTGAAAGTATATAAGAATTTGTTAAATTGGAAGTAAAATAAAAGGCCATACCCCATCCTTTTAACTGGTTTTAGCCGGTCAATTTAGTAGTTCTTTTGGAGTAAAAGTAATTTTTAAAAGAGGGAATCAATAGTATAATAGTATCAAGTACTAAATTAACAGGGTCCTCAATATCAATATGCTTACTTTGACATGTTTTGAAGTAGCGCCTTTCTGAAAAAGAAAAAAGTCACAATTTTCATGTTCATAATACTTTATACTCTTTGGAAATTAAAATTTACAATATACATTTGATATGTAGGAATTATGACCTAGAATGCGGAGAGCAAGTCACCTATTTTGACAGCTGCAAGCGCTCCCCAGCCTGGACAATGGTGTGCCCTTGTTAACCGTCTGTACTTGAAACGACTCCCATTTTGAGAGGAAGGAAAGAATATGTTTTCCATCTGCTGGTATTTACCGTTTGTGGTTTTCGTTTTTCGTGTAAATGGCCTTTTTTTATTTTTACTTTTCATATCCATTCAATTACGTCGTATTTTTATCCTATTGTAGAGTTCTTTTTTTTTTTCAGGGCAAACTGGCATGGCTAAAGCAGTTAATAAATGGAGAAGTCTTTGTGAATGGCTAAATTTGAAGAGGGAACAGTTGACAATGGAATCTAAAGGATTTACCAGCGAAAGAAGAAAGGAACAAACGCACAAAATAATTTGTAACTACTTTAAATTTAAGTTTGAGTAGAGCAGGGTTATTATGCAAGTTTGAAGTATGAATGAAAATAAGCCACTTTTAAAATTATATTTGTCTGGTTGGTTTTAGTCCAAGGTGGTTGTTGAATTGGACGAAAGTATTTTTATTTGTTAATTTGAGCTGAATATATAAACAAAACTAAGATAGGAAATTGTCATTTCGTTACTCATTTAGTATGATATATTTTCCAGTGTGGTATAAGCTCCTGGCATTTGTGTAGTTGATTCTAAATGTTTAAAATTAAATGGTCAGTTGGATATAGGAATGTAATGCTAAATTTTTAAGTGAGTATACACTTTGCTCGTTGTAATTAAACCCTTCGCTTACGATCTCATATTGTTTCACCCTCTCGCACTATATTATTCGTGCGCGGATTATCCAGTTTCTGGGTTATTCGTGCAGGGTACTTCATTATTATTACGTTGGTGAAGGTGTTCGAAAGATTGTAACGATAAGAAATTTCGAATACGTGTGAACTGAGCTCTTGGGATCACACAATCAAAATAATTGCTGTAGCAGTGTGATTAGAAAAGAAGTGCGGATACTCTTCCCATTATACACGGCGTGGAAGGACCCAACAGCAGAGAGAGAGAACTTAAGCGCTGCTGTCGTTTTGTACGCGAATCTTGATTGCAACGTAATGCTGTCTTCGTGGTTTCTGCAGTTTAAAAAAAGACGCAAAAGTGGTCAACATCGTGTTTCAAACTTATTGATACATGTTGTTTTCTATTTTTCTCATTGACGTGCACTTCAATTTCCATTTGAAGAATTGAATGTAGTGTTTTGTTCTTTACTATTGTGTCACATTACTTTGGTTTCTCTAACAATGCCGACAGCGACATATTGAGGAGGTGGGTCCGGGTCTTACCCCGAAATTCGCATGTTAAGCAAAATTAGTATAATGTTAGGTGTAATTATATAAATTTAATATAAATGAGAAATCCAAACTCACCTCGGATTCCTCCAGAAGCTCGTAGATTCCTCCGAAAACCTTCTTGAATGCCGATATGTGTTGTGCCAGGCTGCAGATCGGATTATGAGCGATATTCTTATGGTAAGAGGGAATTCTTTCTTCCTGCCTGGGATAAAAATGTGTTTTTCAAGTGGGAGAAAGTTATTCCAAGAAAAGACAAGAAACTCGTGTTGTGACCTGCATTTATCAGAAGATTTTTTAGCAAATTTACCAAAGTACTCTAACAAAGGCATGAAGAAGGCGATTTTTCCTGTCACACGATGATACCTACTAACTAGGCCCTGTCCGACTACCTTTCTATATCCTCTCCTCTCCCCCACTCTATCAGCCTGAGCTTGACATGCCTAAATGCCGTTAAGTGGTCAAGAAATATGTTTTTGGCAAAACATCTCTTTGTGTGTGAGGGATTGCTGCCTGTTTATTTAGATCTTCGTGATATTCAAGAGAAAGAGCATAAATCAATAACATAACAATGGATTTAGTGCGAGTTATCATTTACTAACAGCTTGGTTGCAGGAAACTGTCCAAATCGAGTGCAGCGCCTCTATGCGGATGCGCTTAGGAACTATACCGATTATTCAGGAGACTAGCCTTTATAATGGCTATGACTAGTAGAAACACGTTATTGTATAATGTAAACCGTTATTGAGGAAGATCAATAAAAAAATTCCGATTATTTGTGTTTTTCGTTTATGCGTGCCATTTTGTACGGGTATGCGCATTTTCAGTAGCTTATAACTTTCTATTTCTTCAATATCAACAAACTTCAAGAACTTTTGCGGCCTGAACCTTACATACCTAAAGGCCATAAATAAAATTCAACAACTTTCAATTCTGTCAATGAGAAAAAAAATTAGTAAAACACAAATCAAAATCATATACTTACTGTATTTATCGTTACACTTCTATTTAATGGATAAGAGCGAAACTTTCTTATAGTTATATCACTTCGTTTTAGCACAACACTAATTTCTCTCGGTTGGAGTGACTCCAGTTAATTCAGTTAATGCTTTTCTGAAAGCATTCACTCACACACGTAACACAAAATTCTCACGAAATTCAAATGAATTTGAAGACGTTTGGAACCGCAAAAACTTACTAATATGTTCGATAGTGATAACACGTACTCAACAATGCCAATATCTTAATTTAAAAGTTTTTTTTTTTTTTTGCAAAAGAATCTGTTTCGAAATGGACATCTGACTTGTACCTGTTGTAGTAATATTTCAGGTACGCTGTGTGTCTAGGAAAATATACCATTTACACTTTTTGTAATGTCAGACACATTACGCATTACTAAACCGTAGATTTTAAAAAAAAATGTTCGTAAGAGCTCAGGGTTAATCAGAAGTGCAATCATCATCACTTCTGAGTATTTTATATCCTTGTTTGGAGGTAACAACTCGTGAAAGAAATGATATAATCTTTTCCACCTTAGAAGTTAGAGCGTGGGTCCCATTTCTACCCCATTTATCTAATGGGTCGAATCCACCGCTCTTGCACACCAGTTCCAACTCCACCCCATTTCACTACATCGTTACTACTAGTAACCAGATCTTCACTTCTCCGCTATCTTTCATTTACAAAAGGTGCGGATTCTATACGCATCATCGCCAAGTATTTATACGTGCAACGCGTGTTCCCAGGTTTGAGGAGGTTTTACGTAGAAGGTTGTAGCTAGTGTCAGCTAAATGTTGTATGCTCTGAAAGTATTTATTCTAAACTTTATAATAAAAAAAATCAGAGCTTGGCTGGCTTATCTTTTTTTGTGCGTCTCGGTGAATTTGGAAAATGTAATTTTCGATGTACATACGAGCACAAAAACGTTAACACAGAGTTCTCAACTACATTAAAGGTATGATTGCACTGTAGCCGAACTAGAATACTTACAATCAGTGCCTTAGTGAGCGTGAGACACCTGTTTTGGGAGCCAAAGGTGGGGGGGCCCAAACGAGACGTCGAAAACTATATATAAAAGAAAAAAACTCGAAATTTGCTAAGCGCCGGAATAAAAATTGAACAGGTTGAAAAAAAATTGCTTTCTTCATGCAAATCACAGGCAATTGAAGTTGATATAATATTTTTTCGCGAAATTTAGAAAAAAGGTGGTAAGTGGCATACGCATTACTACGTTTCTTTTTTCAATTCATATAAGTATATTAAAATTGAACTAAATAATATTCCAATAAAATTCGGTTTGGAGAGGCGTGACATTTTTTTACATATGCATTGGGCGCTTAAATACATCACAACGGCTTTGCCTACCATATTTACATCACAAATTATTTGTCTCAATTTCTGCTACAGACAGAAAATATACACAACCGCGTTCCGAAAAGGTTGAAAAAAATGTCAAATTTGAGCGGAAATGCACTAATGATTATGCGTTTCAGAATTACAAACGAAGTAGTTTAGCTAGCGTCTATTGGACATTTTACTACAACATAAGATGGTTTTCGAGCTTATTTTCTAAAATTGAATTTTGGGGTTTTGTCCCAGTTTTTTTCGATATCGTCCAACTGTTGAGCAGCGAGAGCCTCCTCGATACTTGGGGCCCCGTTCGCCCCCCCCCCCCCCCCATTCCACCTCTACTGATGTATGCAATACTTTCTGTGAGATCAATATGCAGAGCCAATCTCGTCATTCTATCCATTCTTTAATTATAATAGGCCCCTGAATAGGAAAAGTAATTGCTACCACTTTGGTACCAGCGTTGCCAAGTTCGAATACCCGTGGGGAACGAGACTGCATGCCCTATTCCGTCTTGAGCCTAAGATGCGTAAAGACCATAAATTCAAATTCAAAGAATTCAATTTGAATTTATTTTATGTCCTTTGGGCATCTAATGCTCTGGCGGGATAGGCGAGGGTCTTCGGAATGTCAAGCATTTCTGATATTCGAACACTCATTCTTCGATCAGAGTTCAACAATTCGCGCACTTTTTCAACCTAACTTTCATCTCGCGACGTTGAGGGATCGAGCTCCTCTTGACCGTCCTTGAACATTTTATGCCACCTTCTGCACTGTGAGTATGACATGCACTCCGCACCAAAAGCCTTCTGAAGCAACTCAAAAGTCTCCGACGGCGTTTTCTCAAGTTTAAAACAAAACTTGATCGCGTATCGCTGCTCGAGAGTTTTTTTCCATCTTGATTTCGACCGAGCACTCACACAAGGGTTCACTGAAACAGGCACTGTGACTCTCCAGGAGCTCGGAGCCGACGCGCGCTGGTCGCGCTGTGTTCCCAAGACTCCACTCACCCTTCCGTGCAAGCGGCAACGCTGTGCGACGGATAGTCGCGGCAGAAGAAAGTGGGGCGCATTACTTTCGGGACAGACCATGTGCAGTAAAACAAAATCGTTTTGAATGCGAACATCAGCGTTTGGCTACTCACATACTGCTTTAAAATAGGAATGTAATGGAAATTCCATAAAATAACGTTGTTAACATTAATACAAGAAATAACATATTTACATGCAAGAATACTCATTTGTCTTTCCTTCCCATGTTAAGAAATATTTTGCACTTAACATTCATCTTATTGCGTTATAGAAACTATTTAAATACCCTAAACCGACACAAGAGTTAAGTCCATCATGCCCTTTTTGGACATGTGGGTATAGTACGGTATATAAATACATAAATTAATTCCTTTTACATTTAAGCATTCAAATTAAAGACCCAAGTTTACAATCAAAAATATACTTATAGCAAAATATTAAGCAGTTTTTTCCAAACATTTATGTGTAATGAAATTTCGTCAATGATCCCTTTTAAGTATCACCTATTGTTTCTTTTCCTCTTATTTATGAATCCAACAACGCTATCCCATACCTTTCTTGAAAATTTCGAGTTTGACACCTGCGAATATTTTCTTCTGATGTTAATCAAACCTGTATTTTTATCTATTATGTTACTTATTTCTACAATCTTTGGACGTTCACCACTATCTATATATGCTTTGAAAATGTCTCCAATTGCAATTCGATCCTGGTCATCAAAGAAACACCTACTTTTCTTTATCTGTGGTTGCACTATCGGATTTTGATCCGGCTCTCTTATTTCTGCTGATGTACAGGAAGATTCATTGGGCGTAACATCGCTTCGCATTGATTCGCTTAAAGCTACTGAAGTTTTAGCGCTTTCTAATGGCTGCGAAGCGAGTCTATATATGTATTCAGCAGTGGTTAAAGAATGGGACATTAGTCCAGCAAGCATTCCCCTTACATCTGGAGCTTTTGTGTGCACTACGCTGACTGCTGTTTTACGATATGTTCTTGAAGTTATTGGCGTTACGCATCCAGCAGCATTCCATATATGTTTTATTGAATGGTCAAATTGACTAACGGACAATTTCATCCCATTAGCAGTAAGAAAGATATACTCGTGGTCCGGATTAAAAGCTGGCCTTACCAATTTAATATAAGTATTCAACCTTTGTTTTGTTTTGTTTGTCATACAAATTTGAGCCGGACCTTTCGTTGCTACTGTTTTGTGTTCCATAACTTTTACTACATATACATTTTCAAGTCTACGTTCTTCGGGCAAAGGAACTGTATGTAATGTTCTCACCCTTACAGAATTCACTTATGGTCATGTTTACTATTGCTGCTGGCCGCTAAGCGTTCTTCAGCAACAAGTAGTCGCGAACATTTGCATGCGCAGTTGTTGACAAATATTTTAACGTACCTTCCTCATGAATCGCATCTAAGAGATCTTCCGCATTTTTCTTCGCCGAACTAGCGTCATATTTTATTATGTCACTTGGAGGGACAGCGTTCTCTCTATCTTGAAATGCTCATTTG
This sequence comes from Lepisma saccharinum, assembly GCA_022664845.1. Lineage (NCBI taxonomy): Eukaryota > Metazoa > Arthropoda > Insecta > Zygentoma > Lepismatidae > Lepisma > Lepisma saccharinum. Next base: position 47,105 of record JAGDQP010011027.1, read on the forward strand.
AAATTTGCGTTTTGATTTTAATGGGTTCATGGACTTGGACCATCCTTCAATATAGCTTATAAATTCCTCGTAAGGTTGCGTGTTAATCTTTTTACTTTGGCGTAAATACTTCAAAAATGTTTTTAGAGAATTTATGTAGCTCAATATTGTGCCTGGTTGCTTCTTTTTCTTTTGCTCATCGAAAAATGTTCGGAAATGGGAAATTCCATCAGATATAAGGCGTTCTATTGACTCAACTCCACTTTCTTTCATCACAGTCTGTACTTGGCTTATATGCTGTTTACGGTACTTCTTGTTCGAAATCGAACCTCCATCTATTGACGTTAACCAGTCATCAAAGTCTGGCCAATAGTTATTACTTGGTGGATCTGATGAGGAGCATTTTCGGCATTTGCATTCTTCCTTAGCAATATTTCTAGCCTTCCGTTCCTCCATTTTATTACTGTATTTCACATCATGCAAAGCGGCTCTATATTCTTGGCTACCTATCACAAACTTATGTTTTTTGATCAAATGTTGATCAATTCGAAGAACTTTTGAACAACATCCTTCTATGTTGCATGTCTTCCAGCGTCTTTTTACTTTGTCTAAAGATTTCTTCGGTATCGTATAACGAATGTCCCTTGCTTTTTCTACACTCCAGTTGTGGACATCTCTCATATGACGCGGAAGTTGTGTCACTCTTCTATCGCAGATGGGGCATGCCTTCAGATGTCTTTTTCCTTTGTGAATCTGGAAGAATCAGAAACAAATACTTTATTATGACATAAACATAAAGCGAAATGCATTTGGCAAGAATGAAACACAAAAGCTGCCTAAAATTTCATGCAGAAAGATATTCATTATATTAAAAAAAAAAAAAAAAAAAAAAAAAGTCAGCTAATTTTCTACGTTGATTCGGTCAATATCCAATTGATAGATAGTATTAAGGAGGAGGTTGCAATTGATAGATAGTATTAAGGAGGGTGAGACATATTTTGCAACGAAGAGAATAGCAGGAGATCGCGCCAAATGGAAGTATCTTACTTAGCTCACGGAAAACTACCTGTCATTAAAGGCAGAACACTTATGATGATTCTGAAACGTAGAACTGTCCATGGAAAAAGCGGCAAAAGATTGGCGAGCCATTGTGTCTTACGAGGTTTTCAGCATTAAAATAGTTCTTTTCTCGGAAAAGTATTATTATTACTATTTTTTTTTTTTTACATTCCTTGTTTTTTCCCCTAACCATTCAAATATAAAATTTACGAAAATTTGACTTCTATTGAACTTGTATTGTGAAATTATCTCAAATATCCATACCCTCTATCGCAGTACAAGTTGAGTGGAAATTAGCACCCACTGAGAACACCATGTTATTCCTTGGCTAATTATAAATAAGATTACTCTCTGCAAAATGTTCTTAGGCTCTCACCCAAACATCCAGATGCCAAAAATTCAGATCATAACCAAACTTTTGTATATCGATTAGGAATGTATCTAAAAAAAAAATCCTACCATATATATTTTCTAGAACCTGCCGTTCAGTAGGAAAGGAGAAAATGATAGTTAATGAGCGAAATCTGATCTACAGAAAGTAGAAGCATTACTGCAAATATACGTTCAAGTAGCACTGATGGAGCAAGAGATAGAGCGTTAGGCACGAAGATTAAGATAGTAAAAATGGCGAAAGTCATCAGCAGTTGAGCACAGAAATTGGGGATAAGATAAAAAGAATTTTATTTGTAAAGATGCTTCTACTAAACGGAACGGTCCGTTGCCATTTCGGACGAGACGGAACAAGAAGGTTCATGTTCCGGTTTGCTCCCGTTCATTTCGAGCCCTGCATATATGTATATATAACATCGAATGCTAAGTTGACTGATGAATAAATAGAAGGTGTAAAATGGCGTGGAGTTCGTTTGGAAGACTACACTTTATTTTCAAAAGCAAACTACCAATGTGTCTGAAGCGTCAAGTTTATAATCAATGTGTCTTCCCCGTGATGATGTACGGCTGCGAAACTTGGACATTGAATGCGCAAACGACTCAAAGATTGAGAGTCACACAAAGAGCAATGGGGAGATGCATGCTACGAATAACCAGGAGGGACTGGAAGACAAATGAATGGATTCGCGCACACACAAAGATAGAGGATGTAATCAAGACTGCGAAGATGATGAAGTGGAGATGGGCTGGTCACATAGCTAGACGAACAGATGGAAGGTGGACGACAAATGTACTACAGTGGACTCCGAGAGAAAAGAAACGACCGAGACGACGTCCAAATGTAAGATGGGTAGATTAAATCCAGCATTTTTCAGGAGCTACATGGATGAGGATATCAGCAGACCGATATATGTGGAAAGAAAAGGGAAGACCTTCATCCAGCAGTGGTTAGAAAACGGCTGAATATGACGATATATATAATTGAATGCTAGTATGTGTGTGTGAGCAATACCGATTGCAATGATTTTTCGACAACGATTAGACAATGGACCGAACTAGGATATTATCATATTTTTTTATTCTAAAATTCTTCAGAGATAAAGGACCATCTATTTTTCCATTGAATTACAATGTTTATGGTAACTAGAATGGGATCACAAATAATTAAATAGTTTGTAATTTTAAAATTTAAATTTGGATTGTTGTAAATAAAAATATTTATATTCAGTGTTTCAAAGTATTGTAGTATTTATATTATTATTAGTGGTAGTAGTAGTCTGCCTGAGCCTTAGATGCCGAAAGGCCATAAATAAAAGTTCAGTTCAATGCTAGTAGTAGTAGTAAGAGCTGTAGCAGATCTGCACCATGGGGGCGAAGTCCCCCACCGGGGAAGTGAGTATTTTGAGTCCCGATGACTGTTGCGAATATATTTTATTCACCCCGCACTAACGGGCGGGCAAATCAGCTAGTAACCGATAAAGTATAATTTGGTATTATAATGAAATCTCATGTGCACAAGATTCATTTATACCTTGTAATTTACTAAATCAAGGAAACATAAAACGAAAAATACACGTAAAAGTATAGAACAAGTTCATTCAAAAATAAAACATGAGAGCTAAATAATAACACAAAAAATAACATTCGATTTAACCAATAGAATGTTTAAATGGGTTTACTGGGGCTCGAACCTAATCATAATATCAATCTAGGTACAGGAATTGACTGTTGAAGGGTCTAACAGCTCTGAGCCTTTCGTGTGGGTGTCAACGCGAAACATTACGTCACGGATTATCAGCTTGTGTTGTTAGCAAGGCAGCGAGTCAATCAACTGTGGCAAATGTTTTCTTGCACAAGTCTAGCCAAGTCTTATCGTTTGAGAATTTTTGTGTGATTCAAGACGGTACGAGTCATGTTGCCAATTTTAAATACGGTACTCCACAAGCTACTAAAGATACTGTATAATTTTCCGAAAATGAAGAGAAATTGTGAATGAAAGTTTGTGATGTTCGTTGGTGAATGGTTTGCTTAACACCAACAAAATATTAAATATCCATCAACACAAAAGTATTTTATACAGTTGTGAAGAAAAAATATAATGTGTGACGTCTTCATCGAGGATCTGAGTATGATACTGAACCAAATATTAATTAGTATTTAAAAAAAAAAAAAGTTTAAGCTTAATTAAAGGTTTTGCATTCAAAATTTAATTTAATTTATCATTTTTCTAAACAAAGAAGTCCATCCTTTAAAATACACTTGAAGTGAAATAAAAGGATTATTTAAAGCAATTTAGGAGAATTAATGTGGTAATAGCGGCGATCCGTTTCAGGTTTAAGCACCAAGTGCTGTGAATCGTTACTCAACTACTCTTATCAGTCTCTCGACAACTTCCAACTCAAACGACTAAGACAACATAAAGCGTGATGCCATACCGCTTTCTGCCAAGCAACTGTTGGGAGTTATTTGAGAAAAAAGTGAACAGATCGACAACTTCTTCGTAGCAATAAAGGGACATCTACTGTCTTGTTAACAATTTACCGGGACACATGACGAAAAAGTATAGTCTCGTTAAAAACAGGACGTCCAGTCATTCTACTATAAAGGCCTGAAGCGCCATGAATAAAATTTAATTCAATAAATTCATGAAGAGAATACATTTAACCGCATATTTCTCTTGCTTCATTGAAACTGGCAGACAATAGGTTCGCTTTTCTGACGATTTTGCCCTCACTCGTAACTTAATAAAAAATCGTCCTATCAACAGTTAGTTAATACTGAGGACAATATAATTTTAGTAAATTAATCACGCCGTTTTGCATTCGGGAAAAAAATATTCAGGGCGGAGAGGCGACTCGAACTGACAACCCTTTACTTCGCGGTCGTCAAGCTTAACCACTACGCCAGAGGGCGCTGCTCTCTTGTACTTTTATCAGCGTTTATTAGCACAGCATTGAATGACAGTCTTCACTTCGAAATTTCAAACCAATATTGTGTCTTTCTTCTCGCCTTCTCATAGATATAATAGCTTATGCAATGCATATGTTGTATCTGTAACTTTTGTTTGTCTAATGTTTTATTTGAAAGAACATTGTCTGTAATCTCATTGCTGGTAATACTAAAAATATACACTGTTTCATAAGGCCAAGAGAAATATCCCTTCTTTCCTCTGAATTTCACCGTCAATTTCCCTATGTTGCTAAATATCTCAATTTTGGACTTAATTTTTTTCGATCATTTCTTCATGTTTCTGTTTTTTCATTGTAATTTCATTATTTATTAATATTTTTGTGACAAAATTTCAGGAAATATTCGTCTTTACATACTTCATGTGTTTAACAATTAAGCGAACGCCAGAATTCAAGGAGAAAAATATTATTTGTCAAAGACATGCGAACAAATTTTTTAGCATGGGTGTACGCCTTGGGTTCAATGTCCGGGATGATATCCAGCGCAAACGAAAAGATTTGAAACATACACCTCCACATCGTTAGCACGTACATTGCGCGGAGCCACTAAAATCTCTCCCCTCTGTTCCAAAATGAGGAATTCTGTTACGGCGCGCAAGAATCTGTTATTATGACTAGTATAGGCACTACTATTACCAGCATTACCCCTACTAGTACTCGCACCTTGGTTTCCAGCGCCGTTATAGTTATTGCCGGGAGGTACCCAATCCTGCCACTGAACGCCATTAAAGTTATTGACCATATGTTCCATGAACTGTTCATTCAATGTACATTAATTAGCAATGTACATCAATGTTAATTAGTAATGTACATTATCATTATCCAGTTGTTACGGTGAGCCTCCGTTATTGCTTCATTCCTTTGGGGCCTCAATCTCAGTTCTCTCCGACGTATTCATCCTGAACTTCCAGCGACCCCATCATGGGACTCAGATCACTCTCTTCACCAGATCTTTACTAATCCTTATCCTCCGGTTAAATCAAAGAGAATATCTGGGTAATAAGTCTCCACACACTCAAACAAATGGGTGTCATTAAGTATAATTGATTTTCGGACGCTAGGTGAAGACGATGAATCCCATAACAGTAAATCCTGAGAAGCGGACAGCAGGAGAATAATTTAGCCTCTATACCTCGCCACTTTCTCTCCACCTACGTAACACCTAGCGGCCTCTGCCAAGTGGTCTACCTAATATTTACTTGACGAGTTTGTACGTGCTGATTATTAATCTTTCTCAGTAGGCCTCCGTCTTAACGACGCTCCAGTTATGATGATGACTAACCATAACAGTATCTCTCAATGCAGAAGCTAAAGTAAGTAGGACTGGAATATTCTAATCTGTCAAACTCCCGAGATTTAGATAAGAGATTAATATGTATTTATTTACAAAGAGTTGCGAGGGAACAGCGTAGAGATCGTAACTTGTTCTATCCGAGAACATTTCTACACTACAGCGTACAATTTTCCAGTGCTGCCATCGAGGAAATTGTCAGATATCGAGTCTCGAAACTTACCCCAGATCTCCCTGTACTCGAGATAAAATCAACGCTATGCTTTAAAATATCTTCCCAAATGTTATGTAAATTCGGTGCATATATTCAGGTCCAAGTTTGCGCGTTTGCTCTCACTTCTCCAGGACGGCAATAGCCCTGGTTTCTCGCTAAACTCATATCGGCGATAGATATGAGTTGTTGGGGTTCTTACGTACATTTCTTGTTATAATTTCTCGAAGCTCTGACTACAGCAAGAGTTTCCCCAATACCACATAACATATTATACTCAAACAATAACTGCAAAACCGATGCCACTGATTTATCAGGAACCTTACGGAGGACACTAAATGCCCACGGTCCTCTTCTACTAATTGGAATACTGAGCAGAAATATATATATTTATATATAACGGGCGCCAGATTGCATTAAAGATCGCAATCCCTTCGGTAGCAAACATCTCATACTTATTACCGACTCGTGTATTACTTAAAATACAATAACTTATGTAACTTTCGCATTATCTCCCATCTGAATCTAACTAGACTCAAATGGACACGCGCCCCCGTCTCTTCTAAAATTCTGTGAACGTCTCTGTCACACTTTTGGTTTCAAAATAACTTCTTTCAGTGGAACATTCTAGCCGTCAAGTTTAAAATAAAACTTGAGAGCCGTTTCTTAGTTTACTCATCAAATTTCATACTGGATTTTGTTACCAGGCCACCGAGGAAAGCCTGGCGGCTCTTTTCTTTCTTTACATTTCTCCAAGCTGTGGAGCGCTGTTCTAAAACACCTTCACTCCACGACACCGCGAAACCAACCTCCTCTTTTTGCCAAAGCAACAGTTTCCACCTCCTCCACATGAGGAGCCTTTTCTCAAGACTCGTTTAAAAATATCTAAAAAATACTCTTAAAAATGAGAAGGTTGCCGCCGTTTGCAACGATCTCCCTTCACACACACAAGGCTCTATTGTTTTCCAGTCTTTAAACAAGTTCTTGACCTCTCTTTTCCAGTCCTCCGATAGGGAATTCGTTTCCTTCGTGAGTATACTACCTTTAAACACACACACACACACACACACACACATATATATATATATAT
>JAGDQP010011028.1:907-32093 GCA_022664845.1 Lepisma saccharinum
CTGGCCACTGCTTCCGAACCCAATGTTCAGTTCTTGCTCTGGAGTCCCACTCACACAAAAAGCAAGGATATTTTGTGTAGCCTGCTTGTTGGCCGAGCAATATTCCAATGACTTTGAAATCCCCGCACACAGACCACTCATAACGCCTGTACTGCACCTTTGTCAGCAGAAATTGAAGGCTTTCGTATGTCTCTTTCATAGTCACTGAATGTGCTATTGGAATAGACGGATGGACGTTAGTGTTGTGTAATAAAACACCTTTTAAGCTGGATTTGCTGAAATCTATAAGTGATGTTGTCCATTATCCTGAATTGTAAGTGATGTTGTAGAATTTCATGACTGCCGGAATGTCTCGACAATATAAAAAACCACCTTCCTCTGCAAACAGCGGAACTAATTCTGCCTCTCGGTGTCTGTACCAGGAAAATCTCGTATTCGTACTCAATATTTTTTTTCATGCAGTCGCGATCCTAACAATTCTGCTGCGTCTTTAGGTAAATTAAGATCAAGCACCAAATCATTAAGTTCATGCTGGGTCAAGGGCAAGGGCACTCTGGTTTCAGCCACACTGTCTGGTTGGTACGTCTCATGATGTGTATCACTGTCTGATCCTGTCTCGGTTGGGGGAATGATGTTGGATGGGGATGGCACAGGTATGGATTCACTATGGGGCACTGGTCTCATAGCAGGTTGATATGACTATGTGAGGAACTCGTATGACTTTTGTTTACCAGCGTAGGGTTACTAACAGTGTTGCCAGCTTTTCCGGAATTTCAAAGAAATGACATTTTTAAACACTTTTTTTAATTATCTTCTTCTTCTTTTCCGAATGGGGGGCCAGGGGTACCAAACATACCTCGTTGCATTCCCCGTTCTGGTAGCTTTCCAAGAAGGGATCGTTCATGTCTCTGCAAAAATTAGGAGTGGCGCCAGGGATGACAACGTCAAGGTGTAAATTCCCTGGCCGGCGTCTAAAGGAGACAAAAATACGCTTTTTCAATTTTGACATTTTCGTGATTTGTGAAAAAACCTGACGTGATACGACATTTTGAAGGTCATTTTCGGAATCTGTGGACAAAATCGATTCGGACACACCTTTTTGTTTCAAAACAACAGAAAAAAGTTGAAAAATTGCATATCAGTGTTATTTATGAATCTGGCGAAAATTGGTGGAATGACTCTGATCTGATCTAAAATCCGAGTTTGTTTTTAATATCTTGTGAGAAACATAGTACTTTGATAATGTTGGAAGAAAGAAGTAAAGTATTCGGTATTACTAACCCTGGTATTCGGTACTACTGCACTTTCCGGCAGAGTCTGTACGCACATCAGGACCAGTGGGGTTTCGAATGCGGGTGTAAAGGTTGGTTTCAGTGCAAGAATTGACAACTGTGGCTTCGTGAAGACTTTCGGATACTTGGTGTCGAGTGGGAATGTAGTGTTTGTATTAGAAAGCAACAGGTTTCACAAACGATGGCATATTATAAGTTTTATCCGCTGTGTAAACAAGGTCATCTCCTGATTATATTATCTTATGATATTATTTCTGTGGCAATGTTTAATTAATACTTTGTTGATACAAATAGACTTTACCAGTTGTGATGTATCGAAAGTTTCGTCGGTTTTTTTAAATGCTAGGAAATCTTATGATCATATTTCTGTAGCAATATTTAGTTAATACTTTTTTATTTAGAAAGTACAGTAAACAGGCCTTTCTCGCACAGGACTGTGCAAGGACGGCCTACTTTGCACTATGTCCGCTGACGACACAACGAACAAAGAAATCCCCTTCCGTTTTGTATTGCTCAAAATTTTGTTGATAAATTTGCTCGCAGGTTTGTTTAATTTCGTTTCCAACTGACGAGTGATCCACCTGAAACACATATTTTGAACCAAAGTTCGTCGTTGCCGATGTCATTCACTTTTCCTAGAGACATGTCAAGAATTTATGTGATTTCCTTCTGTTCAATGCGGTAAATCCAACAAATCAGTTCATCAACACGTCCCACCAGCTCCCGAGTGGATGCAGTGAGAGGGTGTCGACCGAGGCCTCACAAGCAGCGACGAAGCCAGGATGGAAAACTTTATTTGATGTGTAGGTATAGGCGATGCTAATTCTGTACTTTCAAAACGAACTCCTGTAAATTCATTAAAACAGACAAAGCACTTCATTTTCCTGTGTCTTCAATTGTGAATTATCAAAATCAGGCAAAGCAAATATTTGACTGATATCACGAGAATAAAAGATTAAAAGTGGCTAAATGACCTTACAATTTAAGACTTTTATATCTGCCCACCTAACAGATTTGACATTAATGATAAGAATAATATTTCAGCGCTTATGTGACCGAATTTTAGAACTTGAAATGGGTTGATTCAATTAACGCAACGATCAATCCACATAGCACACAGCACGAAGTTGAAATTTATTTCATTTTGCCTTGTTAGACGTGACGTGATACAACAAGTATATTTCAAGCTTGATACAGCCTTGATTTTTGGTAGATAAAATATGTTTGAACTTAACAACCCAGTTTCAAGTTTTATTATTCCTTGTATAAACAAGGCACATTGTGCCTTTGTTGAAAAATCAAGCATGATTCAAGCTCGATCCAAGCACTTTGCTTGACACAAGCTTGCTTTCAGCTTGTTGGCTTGATGTTTCAAGACCAAAACAAACTTGATTCAAAATGATTTTGCTATGTGGCAAGTAATTAAAATACTTTCGAATCACACTAACATTTTCAAAATCCGTGAGTGAAGTCTGTGGTCGTTTGGGATCAGAAAAAGTCAGTCAGAAGAATAAAGGAAAGAAACAGTCATTGGTTATTGAGCCCCGTTTTAAAACCAGTTACAGCAAAGCTTCCAACATTAAGTGACAAAAGCTTCAGCTCCACAGGTTATTCTGGTAGATGCTGGAGGTAAGTTTTAATTAAAACTTCAACGATATTAGCTTTACTAACTTCTTTCTCTAAACCACACCTCTTCCTCTCTTCCTTCCGCAACTGAAACCCATAATAAGATTCGATAGTCAAGTTTGCAGGAAATTGTCAACCTACGCTCATTTCTTTTGAATAGACTAATGACTTTCCGCACCAACAATCGACCCTTTAAAGCCCAATATGTGTTTTTGATGAAAGACGTTTCCAGATAAGTGAGCAATTGAGTAGTATTAGACAGAGAAGAAGGGAGCACTGTCAACTTAATGTGAAATCAGGTCGATTTATGAGCAGAGGACGGCAAATCATTTAGAAAGGAGATGACGAAGACAAACATTAAAACTAAGTTTCACTAGCAGAGGAAATAGAGGTTGGTCAACCAAATACAGCATAGTGAAAATTTGTGACCAATCAGTCCACCGACTTTTGGAATATAAACCATATTGCCTTCTTTCTTTAGAAGAATAGTTTTCCTTTAATCATTATATGATTATGTGGGTAGTGTTAATAATTATATTACTCTCCTTATAGTTACTTTTGTTTTCATTAATTCCGCACATAGTTAAATGTAAACACCGAACGTAAAACACTAACAAGAGGAATCATGTTTTATACAATAGAAATATCAGTTTCCTTGGTGCCTACAAGTTATTTTGTTGAAGATATGGCTCGTTTTCTAAAGACGTAATGCAGTTAAACTAATGAAGCAGTACGGTATTCTGTAAAATCCAGAGGTTCTGTATCGAAGGAAAACATTATCCCTTTCCTTTAATGGCGTAATCATCTTGCAGAACAGGACACTATAACAGTGCTGAATTAATAGCCCGTTTGTAGTAATGAATTTACTATACGTATTGTATGTGTAACAAATAGTTCAAATGATGGCGCATATATGAGCCAATTTCGATAATTTATTTTGTTGTTTTCTCTATATATTTTAAAGAAACTTTTAACATTAATTAACTATAATTCTAGAAAGAAGAATATTGTGAATTATTCATTAATAACTAACATTTGTTTTTATAAATATTTGATGGACAAAACCAGTAGCCATCGAAGTTCATTGTAAGCTTCTGTATAAACCGAACAACAGGCACCTGACCATTAGACCGTAAGGTTGTATGTTAAGAACGCGAAATAGTGGTTTAAAGCTTTTGCAACAATTAAACAAGCATCTATCCGAACCACGTGATTTTTATTGAACATTCTTCCTTCAGCTTCGTGTGATCACGCAAGCGACCGCTCCTCATACGAGGAGTGGAGCTTGCGGCGTTGGGCATACTGCAGTGCTTACATTGTTCCCTAGCCCTCCCCTCCTTTCCTAAAATCAAACCGTAGACGACCGTTACTCACTTAGAGGCGCGGAACCTACATTTCTGAACGTTCCACAACCGGTGGGCCGCGGGCGACCATATCTCTTCGGAGATCTGGAACCAGTAGCTCATACAACATTTCCACAATCTGTGGGCCGCGGATGACCATATCTCTTCGGAGGTCTGAAACCAGTAGCTCATATACCTTGGTCCCTTCCTTGAGGGATAACCCCCTGGCCGACTGTTTCTCTTGGAGAGGAACGAAACTTAGAGAACGTGGTCTCTTACCCTGGCAGCCCCAACACTTCTCCCCAGTGTGTCTTGCTTACCCACTGCGGTACGAAGGCTGACAGCCAAACAGGACTGTTACATAATGATTATGAGACTCAGTGTTGCCAGTGCTGCGAGTTGAGGCTCAGGACATTGTGATCAGGAATTTGCGGAAGGTCGGATAGCTCATAATCTTCGATTGTTACATAAAGATTATGAGACTCAGAGACATCTAGTGAGAGACTGAATAAGCACCTATTCAGTGGATTATTTATTGTGGAATGCACAGACGATTTATATTAAGATGGCCAGTTCAGGTGATATGTTTACGAAACTATTAGTGGGTGAAATGGAAGAAGGACATTTAAATGTGAAAGAAGAGAAGAAATAATAAATCCCGGCGGTATCGGAGCCTGAAGCAACCATGGTACCCACACATTCCGTGAGAGATGCGTATATAAAAGAAGAAGGAAATAAAATGGTCCCGGAAGCGCAGGAAACGCAAACTTCTTTCGGAAAAAAGATTATTCCCCAGTTGTACGAGTACGCATTAAGAAGGAATTACATGCAAAAGAAGTTGATGAAGAGAAATCGGAAGATCTGTTCCTGATAAAACTTGATAACTCGGGAGGAAAGAGTAAAGAAGAACCAGTGACATCGTCTATCTTAGAACAATTGCTTGAAGGAAGGAAGCAGATGAGTAAACAGTTGAATGAGAAGGTGGATCATCAGAGTGAACAGCTGAATGAGAAGATGGATCATCAAAGTAAGCAGCTGAATGAGAAAATCGACAATCAGAGTAAATGGCTGAGTGAGGGGGTTGTTCTTCAGAGTAAGCACGTGAAAGAGGAAGTGACACAACATCTGAGTGAGAAGATAGCACGCCAGTTAGGAGAGACACGAGACGCATTGGAGTCCCATATAGAACAGCTGGACGAAGGAGTTAAATGTCAGTTGGATGGGCAGCTTGAAGAGATGCAAAAGTTAGAAAGAAAGGTGGAAGAGATCAAGTCGCGATTGGACGAGGTCAGTAACAGATGTGAAGAATCTACTGCAACTCTGAAAGCAGACATGACAAGAATTGTCGACCAAGTCCAGGAATGGAAGGAGATTGTCGACGGCAACTTGAAGGAAGTTCGTGAGAACTTAAACAGAATTTAGGTGGAACAACTTGCCACCCAAGTCAAAGTGACGAAGGTAGAAGTACTTGCCACTATGAATCATTCTGAGATACAAGATGTAGCTAAAGAAGTCCAAGGATCAGTAAAGGAGAGTAGGGAAAAAACAATGCCCTTCTGTCGGTCAGCCTGGATGAGATAGAATCTCTTCAAAAACGTGTTTTCACTCAAGAATCAGAAATGGCTGTACTTAAAGAAACAATTCTGAACTTGAACAGTGGCCCTACCCGTCATTACGAATCCGGCCGGGGAATGTCGTACGAAGAAGATTGTCGGATTACTGGTAATCTACGTTTGCCCAGGACAACCTGCGCAGAGGTAGAAAATGGAATCTTAATGAAGAAAGGCAACAACCACTCACGACTGAGAGAAGGAAAGAAGCTGTCGTCGTCCGAAGATGAGAGTGGGTTCTCTTATCGGACTAGTGCATTCAGTCAAGAAGGATCTAAACCACAAGACGCAAGGAGTCTTACAGACGAGAAAGGGGCAACAGAATTCATCGCAGGTGCTATGATGAAGACGAAGGACGTGGAATGTCCATGTAGAGACAAGACCCCGGATTTTCATCCCTGAACTCAAATCCTTCACAAGTTATCCTTCGACTCACGGAGAGATGACGGCACGAACATGCCTTACTCAGTTTGAGAGAGAAGCCGATTTGGTTGGATTAAACCCAGATAGGTTTTTGCAAATCCTACCATTTGTTCTAAAGAATCCAGTTCTTTCCTGGTATCAGTCAAACACACATGGCTTTGATTCGTATCGGACGTTTCGACGATTGTTCTTAAGCCAGTCGGACGAATTCACTTATGCTAGGTTGACAAGGCTAAGGACCATCCCGTTTAATCCCAAGATCGACGGCGGAGCAGAGCAATTTGTGACATCTAGGTTCAGTCAAATCCGAGACTTAGATTCATAGATCAGTGAGGTCCAGATTTGCAATTCACTGATCCCGCTTTTGCCCATAGCGTTCCGAGAGAGAGCTGGTGACGGTCAGGAACATGACTTTTCCGGGCATGCTAGAATCCATACGAAAGCTGGAACTTATCCATGACACCTTTGAGTCCAAAAAGGCACCCGCGAAAAGTAAAGATGAAGAATATTATCCTGATGAGAAAATCGAGGGAAAGCATTAAATGTTAATGACTGATACTGTTACAACACATTCGGTACAACACAGGACTGTTACAACACATTCAGTACATGTTACGATTTGTCCCGCAAGATATTTTATTTCAGTTAGTAAAACTATATGAAAATATATTGGCCTGGAAGAAAACACATTTTTAAATTTTAAAGCAAGAAAAACATTATTTTCACAAATTTTTACTTCTGACTTGTAAAATGGCCAATGAACGCCAGAAACAATTTACTTCTGCTTATCCAGGTTAATAAATGTGTAGTACCTAGACAGAGATTGTGATGGTCAGTTCTCCTTTTTTTTGCTTTACGGAAGAATGTCGAAGTGCGTCATTCCTCTGACGTGTGATGGGTTTACACCGTTTCTAGTTGTAAGGGCTACAAATCTCATTGTTGAATCTAACTGAATTGTTAAAAATTGCGTGAATACCAAACGTTTGAACGCCATACCAACGCTGTAAAATGCAGTAGGGTAGTTGGTCTATACTATAATTTACATTGAATGAGAATTTACTATTACACATTAGAATAGTTTTATCGAGAAATATATACAAAAATCTAACAAGGATCCGGGCACTGATGATACCAATGGATAGCCTTTAGAGTCAGAAGAACCTGGGCACGTATCATTGGCTCCCCATTTATACGGGGTACTCAGAAAGTGTAGGTGCATAAAGCAAGAAAGATGCTCCATAAGTGTAGAAATAGCCATATAAAACAAAAACGAATTAGAAAAGAACGATCCAATGTCCCGACACATGATATGGGAGAGAAGGGTAACCTAGTAGTGCATATCACAAGTATGGCGGCCATATTGAAAGTCGCCATGTTGGAGTTAAGTTGAGAATTTTAAATGGGAATGGGATCATGTAACATATTAAGCATTTCTTCAGAAAGACAATTGTGTGGTTAAATTTATACTATATTTATTTATTCTCAAGTTTGATTTTATTATTTCATCTGATCAGCAAAAAAAGTTGATTCCATAGTGTTATTTTAGGTTCCGGCGTCATCCAAATAAATAGATTGGCGTCATACTAAATTTATATATTGTCATCATGGGCATAGCAATCTATGTGGAAATGTGAAAAACTAACTCCATAGCGTTTAAGCTTAATCAATACAAGAGCTAGAACTATAATCAATAATGTCAATATAAATATATATTGATTCAAGAACTTTCTAAAGAAGACATACGTCAATCAATAAAGCGTCTCATCCTATGAGCTCTTTCTTATAATATGTATTACATATTCACATAACACTTACCACCATTAGCAATGGATATCAATCCCTCACGTCTCTCTGGTCAGTTTCAACGAACAATATACGTATATATATATATATGGCAGTGTGAGGTGAAATGCGGCATACACGTCATTCTTCCTATTGCAAGGTCAAGGTAAAATGAATTGTATGGGCGGTAAAAGCACTATGGCCTACGCCCGTCCCGTCTTCCTATTGCATACACTGGTACACGTTCCAAGTATTATGTTAGTATTGCAGAACCAAAACACGCTTCATTTGATTGAAATGGTATTAACGCCTTAATGAGGGCCTCAGAGCTAGGACTCAATTTCTTTTGGACACCTGTGTATGGTGCTTGCTGGTAAGAATATGTTTTTATTAGCCTCTTAGACTTTCTTAGTGTGGAAAGAAAGGGTTTTCTGTCTCGAATGCTGGACTTATAACTCAGTCGAGTGTGCAAACTAAAACAAAGCATATAACGTTTCTTGTGGGAATAAAAGATGGTGATATCATAGGGTTATCATAGAGTGATATCAATAGATCCGTGGCATTGTGTTCGCATCTAGACCCAAGCTTCGAACCACGTAGTTTTCCTTCCCTTCCAGTCCATATATTGGAAAGCGTATAGCCGGAACCGCCACTCAAGGCCAGAATTTTATTCTCCAGAGTTGATATCTTCATATCAACCAATGTCGGGAAAGCCGAAAACAACTGCTTGGTCATTTTAACATTTCGCTTCTGAGCATTCGTGAAATTGTCTTCCCGTCATGTGATGAGGAGCAGGTGAACCACCCTTATTGTTAAAAATAAAGATAAAATGAAATTTATGGGTGGTAACAACACTAACCCCACCACCCTTATTGTGTAGACGAAGGTGCCGAGGGAAAAAAAACTGCACAGAACTTTGAAGAGAATCCCACAAAATTCCGTCTCTAGGTGTTGAAGAAGGAAGATATAAGTGCAGGCAGACCGTCACCAGCTTTCTCCGTTCTCAGGTGTGGAAGAGTTAACACCGTTACTCTCTCGTTGCTTTCATCACACACACACACAAACATTCACATCGATTTGTGTTCGTGAAAAAACAAACACCTGAGCTCTCCTCCAAGCAAACTAAGAAACACAGCGCATATACAAACATACATACACAAACACCCCATAGGAAGTGCGATTTTATTTTCCTGCAATGAAGATATAAAGTGCTTAATCAATACAAACTGTGCTTCGAAATATGGTTGTTTAGTTTGTGAAATGTGATTATAAGATTTTCAAAGAAATTGGGGCTCTTTATATCCCTCTTTTCTCTCTGAACGTCTCTCGGCTCAATGTCTGGAATCTGCTGGAACGCAACGAAGAAAGAAAGAAGTTGGGAGATGAAGCAACTATTTTGTTTATCATCATCATAAGCAGCAACGTTGTATTATTGAACCGCGCGACGGCGTTAGACTATCTTCACCGTCACCTTCCGTTGTTCGTAATCGGGACTTGATAAGGGCAGCACAAGGTAAAAGATAAAACTTCCTTATTGTTAAGTAAAAGTTGAACCGTAAGAACGTAATACTTTT
Organism: Lepisma saccharinum; assembly: GCA_022664845.1. Taxonomy (NCBI): domain Eukaryota; kingdom Metazoa; phylum Arthropoda; class Insecta; order Zygentoma; family Lepismatidae; genus Lepisma; species Lepisma saccharinum. The sequence goes on from JAGDQP010011028.1 coordinate 10,558, forward strand.
GCAGCATACATAAGTTCACTGTTTTAAACGAAAAGCGAATGTTATCGCTGTGTGGCTATTTTGTGATTTCATTGCTTTTACTTTCCTTTAGTTGCTTTCATGTCTGTTTGATGATGTTGATTGTTATCAAAACTTGCTCAAGTAAATATGGTTTGCCGTGGTATTTAATCGGTAGTAAGGATGCTTAAATCAGCGTTTTGTGATTCTATGGAACAGATAAAACTGCAGTATTTTGTATGAGACTTTTGATGTTGAGCAGGGTTTGAAATCAGATGAGATCTTATTACTGCGAAAATATGTATTAAGGTGTTGACATATGTATTAAAGTTGAATCGAGCAATGATAATGTTGTTATGCAAAACAAAAAAGCGGTTATTTTATTGTTTATACATTTACATGTGAGTTTACTTTCCTTATACATATTTACAAAGTTAAATTGTTTTGGATTCAATATCTTTTGGTTATTTATTATTTTCTAGATCACTCGCAGAAGTTATTCTTGAAATAAATATAACAATAATAATGATTATTTAATGCTTTAAGCTTGATGATTCGGAAGGCCACCATCACAATCACTGCAAGGCCGTGATCATCAAATGTGTCTTCGAAATCATTGGAAAGGTCTGTATAAACTGCTTTCTCATTTGCCGCCAAACACATTAACAGGCCATCAGAACCTCCTACATCTTCCATCCCCATGTATGGTCCAACTCCTTCAGGAAACATTTCATCCGCTACAACGGTAGGTTTTATGTTAGCTGTTACCTGCTTATAATTATGGAAAGTGACAAACGTTCCGTCAAATAAATCAAAATTACAGTAGAAATATCTCATCTAATTCCTTGCCTTTGGGTATGGCTCCCTGGATTGAAGCTACATTACCTCTTTGAGTTGCCATGTTTATTCTTTGGATAAGAAAGGTGCTTGCTCTATCATCACCAGATGATTCTGTGATACGCTTACCTATTTATTTTATGAAGTTGAGGCCTTCTTTCCCCCATGAACCACTGGATTCGATAGCAATGGGTATGAAATGGTACTTCTGTGTAAGATTATTATATTTTCTTCTTTTGTCCGCTTCTTTTCGACTGGCGATGTTTCCCGCCTGGATTGAGGAAAAAGGGAGGTTGGAAGGAGCGAACGTGTCTGAGCAAGTGAAGTCCCAAATTAATGGTTTGCCTCTCTTCCAGGGTAACAGAGTCATCCCATCTGGTCTTTTACCGTCTGTTCTGCTACATCCAATAGCTTCTCGTACTGCAGGAATGCCAGCTGAGATTAGTGCTCTTAATATAATGTCATTAACATTCGAGTGACGAGGATGCCTACCTGCGCTCTTTGAACAAGAAAGGCCATGTAATCCTTTTTTATTTACTTCTGTTTTACATGCCTGACATTTGTGACTTTCACAAATATCTGCACCCAGGCGAATTCCAACTGCTATTCGGAAACTTTCATTACTTAGGTGAAGGCCGAGAGGGGGCGAAGGTAGAGCTTTGAGCCAAGCACCTGCTTCGAAGGAAGACGCGGAAATTATTCTGGCTTTGTCTTCTAAGTTTTCTGCAGTCTGGAGTAAGAACGAGAGGTGTGATTTGATAATGGGCTCATCCCATGTAAATTGCTTTGATCTAGTATCAAGGTCGGGCAAGAATGATCCAACTAATAATGACCAATTTGAAGAGCAAGTCTCAATCTCAAAAGTAATTTCATTCCATGGTTTGCTTGATGAGTTAGAATGTGGCAGCTATTAAAACTGAATGAGTTTCGTATTTACTCCACAGGGATTTTCAGAGATATTTTGAAGGTTCTTTCATGCTACAATAAGTTAGTACAAACATTCGAACTCACGTGACATTTACTCGGCTAAGTAACTATTTGAGGGCAAAAGTAAAGAATGCGTGCAACACATTTCTTTCAAACAAGTACCCAATAACAAAGATAACAAATGGCGAACTAGGTTACGTCAAACACGAACGTAGTGCGGTATGGTAAACAATGCTTAAACTTATTACTGGATATTTGAGAATATTTATTTACAATTTGTAGTATTTTTCATAAAGTCATGGCTACTAATCCAATGTTGTTTGCTTCTAAGCGGTTTCATATCATGAATGGTGAACGTGCGTTAGAGAAATTTAGTGAGAAGTACACTCTGTGGTCATGTTGGCAAAAATCTCTAAAATGGGTCAATCAAAAGAAGCAAAACATATATGCGGGCTGGCACAGAAAACTGGTAACATTAAACAATCAGTCTAGCGAGAAACAAGTACGCAAAATGAATATTAAAGATTGCGTTTAGAATATAAATAGCAATGCGGAGGTAAATGCTGTGACAACTTTAGATGTAAAACCATGTTTAATATCACTAAAAGTTCAGAACATGGACATGATTTCTGAAATAGATACGGGTGCATGTACTAATATACATAAAATATATCGTATAAAGTATTCAGTTCGTTATCGGGAAGTAATCATCTTCAGCCAGCTTTGGAAAAGTTATGTGCATACCAATGGTACGCATTTACAGGTTGTAGGCAAAATCCAATTAAATGTTCATATTGGTTCACAGACATTAGATTTACCATTTTATATTGTACAAAATTATCTCAGATATATTATTTTTGGTAGGACGGGCCTAAATAAGATATGGCCTTTTTATATTATCTGATTATAATTATATTTACACTGATTATAATTAGGTACTGATCTGGAAAAGGGCCAGTTCGATTTTTGTAGGACCAGTGAAGGAAAATTGGCTGGCTCTGAGGGCCAGTGCTACCAAAAGTTAAATTCGATCCCTGCCTACACTCGAACTCTCGACGAAAACATAGTGGCGCAAAATCCACTAGAACCTAGAACCATAACATAACCAGTCATCGGATACAATTAGCAAACTGCTTACACTGCATATTACAGAGCTGCGTTGTGTTTTCTAAAACACATCTTTAAGTGTAGAGGCCATCCAGGTATTACGTAAGCATTGAAGGAGAGAAGGTTCAAGCTGGCTTACTTTCGCTAACAAATGTTAGGGGATCAGAACAGTGCTTAAGTAACATTCGCTTAAAAATACATACATATATTAGTACAGATCAATAAATTTAAAGAGTTTTTTGAACTGTGAAATAACGATAAGAAATTTGACAGTCTTATGTAAGCACAAAGTGAAGAGATCGTTTATCTACTTATTTTTCCTTACAAGTTCGAATAGAATCTAAATGACTAAATAGGAGCTTACGTAATACTTGAACATCCCCATACAAAAGAATGAGTGCCACTAACCTGCATTCAACATATTATTGACTTAATGAATTAATTGACTTGGTGAATAAATTCTGGTGAATAAAGGAAGGTAGATCTAATATCCCCTGTGAACTAGTTGTTGCTGTTATTATTCTGTGTGAATTGTAGAGCAGGGTCCTGTGTTAATTATGACAGGTTGAAACATCAACATTGTTCTTTCTTCCTTTTTTCTTCAGGTGATTGAACATGGAGTGTCAAGACAAGAAGAACGAACAATTCCACATTATGTTTGAGTTTATTAGAGGTGTGTAATGGATGGTGACGATGCAATTAGTGAGAGGACTCCGCAAAGGTGGTATGCGCATTTCAAGAAGGGAAAGTTCAATATGAGCAACGCCCCACCGTCTGGATGGAATTCGGACTTGAAGGAGGCCGTTTTGAATGCGGATTCACTCCAAACTACACGGAAATTAGCCACACAGATGCACTGTGACAATACAACAGTCAGCAGTCAGTTACACTCTATGGAGAATGTGCAGAAACTTGATACGTAAGAAGAGTCAATGGTAAAAATGAATGTATTGTTGTTCATTTGGTGAGTTCAAAAAGGAATAGTTCACTTTGAACAGCTCCCAGGAATGTGCAAATGTAACACAAATCGTTGGCCTATCAGCATAAAATGTGCGTGATCGTTGAGGAATCGTGGTTTTGGTAGCCAACTTAAAACCAATGCATGTTATAATAATATTTATCGTTGGCAAATAACTGTTGGGAATACAACCAATTTCAACATTGGCCCAACGACTGTTAGTTTTCCAACAGAAAAATGTTTGTTTTGTCAACCATTATTTTTATGTTGTTCCAACCATATTTATTGTTAGTTTCTCAACCGTAAAATCGTTGTTTTGCCGACCTGAATCCGCACTTGGACCAACTACATTTATTGTTAGGTTTTCAACCGTAAGATCGTTGTTTTGTCAACCTGAATCCGCACTTGGACCAACGACATTTATTGTTAGGTTTTCAACCGTAAGATCGTTGGTTTCCGCCCTGAATCCTTATTTGGACCAACCACTTTTATTATTTTTTCCAACTATACGCGTTTCGCTTTTCTTTTGTTTAATCGTGTGACTACTTGCAATCTGTTAGTGGTTGGCGGGAGGGAGAAAGACTGAAGGGTGAGTCGTTGCGCATGAAGAGGGGGTAGACTAGCTATGCTGATGCAGGTCGCGGGTTACAGGCGAAAATTGGAATTCAATGCTCTCACTACTGACTATTCTGTTAACAAGAGTTGTGTGGAAAGTATTTTTAAGTGCATTTCCTTTTACGAAATCAGTGGTTCTCCTGTTTTGGAAAAAAAAGTCAACAATCGCGTGTACGAAGGAAGATAGTATTGATTCATGTGTTTAATTTTTTCGAGAACTTGCTGGTTACGTTGATCCTTAGACTTTTATACGCGGTAATGTACATAGTCAGTGCAAATTAATTTGAAATATTTTTGTAGCTTCAATTTGGTATTCTTCTATGGTCATTTAGAGCTGGAGAAAGGATGTGGCATCGGAGTGTTTCTGTAGAGTACAAGTTGATTCTTGTCTTGTTGGTGTGTGTGTGTGTTTGAGAGAGAGAGAGAGAGAGAGAGAGAGAGAATGTCTGTGTGCGTTTGTGTGTGAGAGAGAGTGTGTGTGGGTGTGTGAGTAAGTGTGCTTTTGTGGTTGACAGAGTAAATAAAAATGTAAAATGGTCATATAGTTACGCAAACATCCAATTTCATTTGATGACTTATTCATTTGAGTATTTACACTGATTAAAACTTTAAAATAGCATAACATGTGATTGATGGATCCTTATGCAGAGTGATTCAGAATAAATTACAATACTTGCAGGATATGTTTCTTCGTGTTGAAATACGTAAAAACATTCCGATGAACTTGGATCAATTTCCGCTTTGTTTTAGAGATACAACGTTTGCAACTTGGAACTCAAAGTCAACACCTAACAATGGGAAGAAAGTTAAAAAATTCCAATAAATCAGACGCGACACATTAAATAAATGCTTGCAGTAAATGCCAGGAGTGAAAAAAAGATGTCACCGGGTTCTCTGCTGTTGCCAACCCGTTCTAAAATTTTATTTTTCCAAATTGCAATACATCATGTTATTGGGCATTTAATACCATGCAGTGATGGTAAACAACATACTTAAACCACGTACGCAAACTATGGATAATACTGAAATACTTTAGCGATCTTATAAAAACTACGTATTCTTCTAGCATATTTCATTCAGTTGCTTTATCCATTGTTTGCAACTCTGCGGTGTATTCTTTACGTATTCCTCATCAATAGAGTATACCATATTCCAATAACACGACGTAGTGCTATTTAAAAATAAACGTTATACATGTTTAGGAACACAGAGACATCGTGTTTTCACTCCTTATACCTACCTACATTGTTAGAAACCAATTTCTGAAAGCAAATTTTCATTTAATGCATCGTTTCTGATTTACTGGAAAAGATTAATTTTCTTCCCATTATTAGACGTCGACTATGGGCTCCAAGTTGGAAACGTCAGCTATGGGTTGTTTCAATACAAGTAATAAAACCGGCTAGATATTTTTTGATCCGTCTGTGTTTTGGCGAACAAACACAGCATAAGATTATACAACTTATGCACGCTAATCAAATTCAAATTGCTAACAACTTTTTTCGGGGGGTGAGCAGAACGGCCAATTTGTTTTAGAAATTTGAGTATGAGTAGCGTGCATAAGTTTTACAATGTTGTGTTTGTTCGCCGAAACACAGACGGATCAAACAATATCTACCCGGGTCGCATAGGACGTGAAAATTTTAGTTTGAAAACGGCCAAAAACGTTTGACATGGCTTCTTCTCGTACCAATTCACAAATTTTCATAACTATTCGAACCCTAAAATGTGGAAACTGGTATACTTTTAACACTTGTTTTGCAAAAAACAATTAGTCATTTTAAGGTCCAGGTGCCCGGTTAAATATTGTTTAACGACGGCCATATTTGGTCTGGCTTTATTTGGTACCAATTCACAACTTTGTATGACAACTCAAACCCTAATATCTGAAAAAATTCGGCCCCCCCTAATATTCATACCCGAGACTAGTGCCGTTTTTGAACCACAAGTATCAGTAAATCAATTAATGAAAATGATGTTAGTAAATTAATAGGGTTTAAGAAAGACACGTAATCTTAACGTGTTGTTGCAATCTTGAAGTTGCCTAAAGTTTCAGATGTCAATTATGTAAAGAGTGATTCTAAAGAAAGAATATCTTTTTCTTAACCTTTACATCCAACAGCCATATAATCTTATGCAGATTTAAAATTACTTCAGCATGAACTTTGAGAATTTTGTTTTTCTTGCGCAACAACAATGACAATAGTTTTATTCCTCACCATCAATTTTATTCTGACTTGTGTGCACATTGACGAATCTGAAATTTTACTACACTGAGAAAAACGCTTACATTCCCAATAATGTAAATGTATCATTTGCAGTATTACGTAAGTTGCGTACGTTAATACGTACGGAACATACGTAATACGTAAGTAACCCACGTTCAATGAAATTGGCGATTAGTGGTGAGTGCATTACAAGTAATGCCAAGTGGAAAAAGTCGTTATTACGTATGTTTCCTATGTCTTCCTGTTGTTTCTCCATGCCACAATTTTTGGCAGGACGGAATATCTTGCCTATATGTAAAATGAATAAAGTGACGTCATATAGGAACACAGGCAAGCAGGATGGAACCTCCTGCCAAGAATGAAAGAAGGAGAAGTCAGTATATACATTACAGACGGTACTACGTAATAGCAGGAGATGCCTGCAGTAACACTATAATGATGTACACTGCTTGTATCAATGTTGGGAACGTTTGCATGCAAGTACAGCACGAGACACAGTCTAGCAGGAGAAGGTTAAGTGCGTTGCGAAATGTTAAATGTGTTGCAAGTTGTTGCGGTGTATTACAATTAGCTCGCGAGATGGCAGCACAGTTTTTGTTTATAACCAAAAGCTAAAATTATAATTATTGTGCATGGGAGATCTGTTTTAAAGCAAACACAAAAGTCAACGCGATTAATATTATTAGCATATGTGATAATTTAAAGATTTCTCAATGAATTTATGTTACTGCTCATATCTAAAAGCCAAATGTGCGCAATCAGTTATTGTATAATAGTTTATTAGATAAGAAGTTAGATTATCGATGCAGATACTAACATTAATCGGATTTAACGTCTGGTTTATGAAAGTATAAAACACTTAAATTTCGAATATTTGCAGTTTACTTCTCGGGGCATTATGCTCCAGAATGAAGTTATTAATTTCAACGTATGGAAAAGCATGACCTTCCGATACAATTGCATCATCCATTCTTTCCGTCTGATACATCTATACAGTCTGGAGGTAACTCGTGTACACGATGTACGGCCCGTTGTGCCAGGCAGGAGGGAACCTACAACCACGACAGCTGGACGGCAGTACGTAAGGAGCAGCCCTCATTACGAGCCTGGGTTTCCCTACAGGCAGGCAGGACGGTGGCTACGTACTGGCATGTGAGTGCAAATAACTTCATGACGTCATTTTTTAATGACGTCATGAACTGGCGTCTGCAATTAGCATGCCAGTCAGAAGCAAACAGCAGTTAACAGTACACATGCTCGGTAATGCTGTTTGCTACGTCCGTCATACTATCCTCGCCAACTCATTATTGCAGGAGGGAACCTACGGATTTAAGGAGGTTACGTCCTTAATTCCTAGGAAAATTTTTCTCGGTGTACCTTTAAAATAGATGTAGAAATAATATAGGTACCCCGAATTTAATATATATATATATATATATATATATATATATATATATTCACCCTTTTCTGATGTGCACCCTATTCAGTCGAATTTAGTCTCGAAGGTCGGAGTGCGCATTGGAATCTGTGACTCACTAGATTCGTAAGCGTTTTGGTTATTATTCTGATTGGACTCTGCAGGACTATTAAACCGTATCCAGATTTTAGAGATTAAATTGGGCTGGAAAACTTCGTATTAGAATTGAGTAAATACGATAATCACTTCAGCATCTAATCGTGGTTACACTGTAAAAAAACAACACTTTCTTACACTTTTAGGGCACTTTCAAAAGCAAGAATGTGTTTTAAAAGTATACCAATTGTGTAATAAAGTGCTGTGAAGTGTTCGAATGTGGTCCATTACAAGTTCTACATAAATCGAGCGCATTATTTGAACATAATAAAAGCACTATAATCCTAAGAACATTTTTTTAGCGTTTTCGAGCACTTTTTCAGCACTATTAAGGGAGCACATTTATCTCACATTCTGTAAATTTTTTTACACTTTTTCCAAGCTTATTACACCCCAATAATAGCTCACATTAAATTCTTTGTAATTTTTATTTGTGCCTCCTCATTATTTTTTAAAGAAAATGGAGGGGCTCAGGTAATTTATATAGTAGTAGTGTGATTTTTATGTTTATGAAGCGTTTTTCTAAATGCACAGTCTTAAAGATGAGTTTAATATGCATTATTTATCTCTTTATCAGGTAGGTTGAAGGTATAGTGTTGAGATGCCAATTTAACATAAACTGTAGGTTCCATTCTTAGAAAGTCACAAGTTTGCCAAGGTGCTTAATCAAAATTCTACTTTAAAGTTAGAACCTATTTTCCAGTTTAATAATTTAACTCTATACAAATATGCATAGGTAAACAAATTAAACTATACATCCTTCCAGTTTTTTAAAACCGTAGTTGCGTCCTAAGCTTGTCTCGTCTGGGGAATGACGTCACTATATGAATTGAATTGTATGGTCTCTAGGCATCTAAGGCTCAGGTCAGGATAGGGGAGGGGAAGGTGTCGGCCAGAGTCTATGTTGAAGATGCCATCCCGGCATTTGCCTGTTGTGACAGGAAAGACTGTCAGGATGGTCGGCCGCTGGGATCGAACCCACTCTGACCTCCCGAATGCTACGCCAACGCTCTACCCCTGAGCTACGGCCGCTCAGTACGTCACTGCATCACTTTTAAGATAAGATTGACTACGAATGAAGCGCACAAGGCGCCAGTTAGGGTACCACCCGATATTTACCTTCTGAGACTGTAAAAAAGCCTTTATAAAAACAATCAAAATTGCCGGCAACATGACAAACCGAGCCTTCAAATTCCAATTTGAGGCTTATTGCAGTGATTCCGCCAGACAGACCCTGTGGGGGTATCACTCCCGAAATGCTCGAGAACACCCCCCAAACTTTAACATTTTTTCAGTCAAAGATCGATATAAAATGTGCAAAACTCTAATTACACCCTCCCAATTTTGACTTTACACCCCACCCCCAAACTGAAAATCCTTGCGTAATCTCTGCTGTATTGTCATTGTTAAATATTTTCCTTTTTATTATGTCTGATCAAATTAAAGTTAAGAAAGTCCTTTCGTTGGTTTCTATACAAAATTACGTTACTTTCTATACAAAATTGGGGAAACACTCAAATCCTTTGTCTGGATTAAAGAAGAAGAAAAACATACATTTCTTTATCAACGGATTGTTTTTGTTTATCTGAAGTTCTTAAAAGCAACACATTATCTTTTGCACAGGTGTCTCCTGTCTAGGTGTTGTCAGGTATACTGTTTTAGTAGTAGATTCCTTTTCTGTACTGTCTACTAGTCTACTTTAATTTACATTGTAATTTCTGCTGGTTTTCTATAATTTTAACCTACCAACTTTGAATGGTTGCTTGACTTATATCTGACGTAAAACTGCTGAACATAACACGCCACCTATTCGCAACGACTTCTAATAACGGTTTGAAGTGATTTCGACTCGAAGAAAGAAGAGGAAATAATAACAGTTTGTTCTTCAGGCTCCTGTGTCGCAGTAAATAAGGTACGTGGAAACTAACTTTCTATATAACTTAATTATTTTAATTAATACATTATAAACCTAGTGTAATTATTTTATATAAGAAGATCGTGTGATTTAGTCGGTGTGATAGAAGTTGTTTTCATACAAATCAAAATGGCGACAATTTGGAACAATTCATGACACGGTAATATGTGGTAACTTTCATCACAAGAAGATCGTGTGATTTAGTCGGTGTGATAGAAGTTGTTTTCATACAAATCAAAATGGCGACAATTTGGAACAATTGATGACACGGTAATATGTGGTAACTTGTTCCTAACATCATAGTTGGGCTATCTCTTTTATATCCAGAAATTAGCCGCATTACTCAAAACTAAAAATTAAATTTTGAATTAACAGTCGTGCTAGAATTTGAATGCCTTTAGGCAACTTTGGCTCAGGCCTCGTGCTAAAAGAGACGAACGTTCTGATAACTACATATTTTAAATAGATCGCAAACTCTCAAGTTGAAGTTTTGGGTATCTTTACGGAAAATAAAATGAATTTTCCAACATTATTAAGCCAGACAATATAAAAAACATAAAATAAATTATCTCCAAATTTCAAGCCTAGCTTAGCTACAGTTTTAACACGAAATCTTTATTTTTACTCTTCAAAGTCGTCCGCAGACGAAGTATTTCTTCATCACCTTTTGTTTGTTTTGATGAGTTCTTCTTGTTCGTAAGATATGACCATTTATTATATCAATATGATAATAGGTGTTCTGCCCAAAGGTCCCACGGCAAGGTGTACCGATGGTGTTTTTCCATTGCCTTCCATCGGATGAATATGTCTGATTGACGAGACCTACAGTTTACCATGGGCGCCAAACCACTCGTATTTCCGCTCTTAATCGAACCCGGGAACACTTTATTACAAGACAGCGAGCGAACGTTATCACTCACTCACAGGACACACTATGATATTAAGCCCGCTTTATTATACAGGATGTCTTAAAAATCATCACCTATTTCAGGAAAAGGGGGCGGAGTTCGAAGAAAGTTATTCATATTTCGGTTTAGAGACCTTGATTTAATATGGTAATTTTAATTTGTAATGATGCAATCTTCTCTTGTGGAATTTTGGCACTTTATGCACTCAGACTCTAACGCACACTACCACTTAAACGAAAGCAGGTTGAAAGAAACTGACTTCAGATTTGCGTTTAGATACCTTAATTGACTTTGCCTCTTTCAATCTTGTGAGATTACAAATATTCATCGTGTGTCTGTGTTTTCTTTTTTGCATTACATGCGTTCAAACTATATGGCACGCTAGCGCCTAAACAAAAGAAGATAAAATGAAAGGACTTCAGATTTGTATTTAGATACCATGTGGAAAGATTATGGCATCACCAATCCAGGGAAGTAAAATTAAGGTATTTCTGAGGTGAGTTCCTCTTCATATGCTTTTGTTTAGACGCTTACATACCATACAGAGCAGGTGCATATAGTACAAAAATACCGTATAAGAAGCTTGTAGCCATACTACATTAAAACCTGTCTCTTAGATCAAGGTGCTGGTAGAACATTGGCTTAGCAATCGAAAGTTTCTGCGAGCGAACCAAGAGGCCGGCCATCCTAATTTGGGGTTTTTACAGGATTTTTGTCATATCAGTTAAATGCTGGGATGGTACCGACAAACTAGATCTTGGCGATTACATTTCAACTTCATTTTCGCCACCCTGTCCCGGCCTGAGCCAAAGATGTCAAAAGAACTTAAGTAAATTCAATTCACCTGGTATCGATCCCGGGACCTCATGATTTTAAGACAAGCACACTACCGAATATTCTAAAACTTTTTTATGTGCCAGTCTAGTACCTTTGGACTTCGGCCCGTCACGATTAACCATTAGTTGTTAAAATCCACACCCATGCCCCTGCCGGAACTCGAACCTTGGACCTTCGAGCCGATGGCCTACCACTGCAGACCGCTCGGCCACCCGGTCAGCACCGAATATTCTACTTGGTTTGTATATTCGTTACTGTCACTATGATTATCGAATTTTAAATATTAACATTAAAAATTCTATAATATTACTGATGGTACGGTGAAAGAATGAATTTTAAGTTTACTAGTACATTAATGTAAAAGTTCGATAAGCTATATGAAGCCAGAATTACATTGCAGGTAGTCTTCATTTTTTTCCTATCAATTGACCTATGAACACTTATTTCTAGAACCGATCAAGCCCAAATGAAGTATGCATTTGCTTTTAATCTAACTGCCTCCTTTGTCGCGCTGATTTTCACAGTATGCCTACTAGTTTTTTTCTTTTATGCATTCTTAGTAATTATACTTAAGACCTTTAGTGTGCATTAGCTCAGGAATATGATAATGGGTAAAACGAAGAAAGTGGAAGGAAACGGGAAAATCCCGAGAAAACCCAGAACCCAAATAACACAAATCGGGGACACCATGTCCCAGAGGTGAGGGCTCTACCACTGAGCCACCGCAGCCCCACGAGTGTGTTGTTGTTACTCGTTAGTAGTCAGCGATATTCTTTTGGAAACCTTAAAGTTTGATTTATTTATTTGTAAAACTTGTAGAGCTATGAAGAAAAATAATTTGTTTTAAAATGTTTAGATAGTCGCCACTTTTTATCTATAAGCACAAACTGAAACCAGGTGCCAATTAGAGATGGCCTAACGGATTCAGATATCGGATATCCGGATCCGGGTCTCGGATATCCGGATCTTCGGATCCAGATCCGAGTTTCGGATAGCCAAATTTCCCATCTTCGGATCCAGATCCGAGTTTCGGATAGTCGGATCTCCCATATCTGGGGCATGTACACATCATCATAGTCTTTACTAATTCGTACATATTTTATAGAATTTTTTTCGGCTACCAAATGACGTCTTATTTTGGTTTCTTTTACTCTTAATTTTGGCAGGCCTGAGCCATAGTTGCCTAAATGCCTTAAAATAAATTCAATCAATATTAATTTTGGAGTGTTCTGAGGGGTGAGATGAAGAGCAGAACCATAAAAAGAAAGAAGAAATTCCTGAGTTATACATGGATTCCAAGAGTAATGCTTTCGAAACCAGTCATATAATATTTTGTCACTAATACAATTGGCTGTGGTGTACAAGTATCGTGTACGTGCGATTTCTGGGGGTTCTTGCGTTTCCTCCTACTTTCTTCATTCCACGAATCATGTAATCATCATCCATCCGACCTGAGCCAAAGTTACCTAAAAACCTTCAAATTAAAGTTAAGACCGTATATTAGAGAGACAGAAGGAAAGCAAATATCGACAGCATCTTTTTATCTCTTCAAACCCCATCAACCGTGACTGTCCTTTGCTCTGTGACGTGGTTATCATGGCGTAGCATTCAGAAGGTCTTGGGTTCGATCCCAGGAGCCGACCATCCTGACTGAGGTTTTTCCAGGGGTTTTCCTCAGTTACACAAGGTAAATGCCGGGATGGCACCTTCAGCATAGGCCCTGGCCGACACCTTCCCAATTTCGGCCTGAACCTTAGATGCCTAAAGGCCATAAATAAAAAAAAACAAATTCAAAACTTGGTTATCAGTCAGTAGGCAATAAATATTGCGTTGTTAAAAAAAATGTATTCCCCTCCTCTTTAAGCATGGGGGGATTAAAAAATACGGAACTTCTTTCCCAGATAAATTTGCTTTGAGAAATAAAGGACATTTTTTTTTAAAAAAGGACATTAAAAATATTCCTATATACTAACTTCAGACAAAAAAAGCAATAACAATGAAATACACAACTATCTCTATAAAATCCATTTTTCGAGTTTCATATACATCGAATAAAATTGGCTTTATTTATGGCCTTTTGTCATTTTCGGCACAGGCCGGGATGAGGTATAGGCAGAGGATGGGACAGGTATTGGGCAGGACCTTTCATAATTTACCATCTCTGCATCGCAGTTTCAGATGCATAATAATTACGAAGTCTGAATACTGGGTCTTTGAATATGTGACCGAAATCTCACGAATCCACTGGACCAGATATCCCAAACCCTGAAGTTTTCGGATATCCGGATGATTTTTTGATCCGAATGTGGTCATGACTAGTGCCTATGTTTTGCTTGGAGTCCTATTTTTTTGTGGTAGCTTTGTGAGATAAACGTGACAGTAGCTAATTTTTTAAAACACGTATAAAGAAACCATGAGAACATTTTTTTTAATTTTACATATGGCGCGTAATGAACTTATATACGTCTCAATCCGTAATACTGTGGTTCAAAAACTCCCAGAGGTAAACAAAAAACAAACAAAAAAAACATTATGATACAATAAAACACATTGTGCAGAAAAAGGAAAAGTAGATTGAGGGTTTCCTTAGTAACAATAGACTTAAATAACTGCATGATATCGCCTACCTCTCAACATTCTCTTCTCCTATTCCAACCTGAGACTCAGATGAATAAAGGCCATTTATAGGTTGAAAATTAAAAATTAAAACCAAAGATGTACCATTTCAGTCTTCGCACAGACTGTCGGCTAAGAATTCAAGCTCTACGTGAGATGGTCATGTTTGCTAGTTAAGTTTTATGTTGCATTTCTTAGTGTTATGTGTGATCAGTGATGACCCTTTAACAGCAGTTGATTTTATTTTTTAACTTCTTATACCAAGTGCTGTGTATATACTCAAAATTTGTTTTATTGTACTTCTTCCTTTTTACATAAGATGATTTTACTTTATTCACTGAATAGCCTACCTGTTACATCTTCAGTTTTTAACGTTATTTTTTTTTTAGTTTCTTAACAGCAAAGTTTAGACATGATGAAGATAAGGGGCTTGGGACGGGCGTAAGACATGGGGTTGTTACCACACATGTTATTGATTTTTGTCCGGATCGAAAAGACTGTCGAAGGAAGACAATAACTCGGCTGACGAAGTGAACCTTAACCTCAAATCATCACGTGTACCAAATAGAATTAACAAACACTTCGTGGGCTTATCTGTTTATTATTTCATTTTCTTGTTTGTAAAATGGAGGTTGCAGATTAAATTTGCTAAGAGTGAAAGATTAGCAGCAAATCGGAAGAACTTTATTTTTCTTCCTTTTTAAACAATACTTCTTTCTAGTGTTATGTCTATCCAGGGGGGAGAGCGATCAGGGCAATAACCTTCTTCCCCTTCCTCAGAATAGAATACATTTTTATTTAAAAAAAACATCCCAGAGTTGGAGCTCTTGATTTTTGCAAAGTAAAACTAAACTAGGTGGTGTGCCTTACGTTGTTTACGTTGCAGAAGTCAAATGAAGCAATACATGGCAAGAAATATATATGTAAATACTTACCTTGGCGCAGGTGGTCATTTCTGTTCTTTCTTTTCAATATGTGATATTTTGCGCTCTACCCCCGTTCTCAAAACCGATCTTTGCTTCTTGTTAACAACTAGCACATGATAAGCTATATAAACCCTATCTGTCTGCAGGTGTTTGTTAATATTTCTGTATTAGAAATGACAGTTCGATAGGTGCAGAAAGCAAATAGACCAAATGGTTTTCTTCATGTGGGAGTTGTCGAACAGTGTTCAGGATCGAGATTGGAGAGGTGGGGGTGGGTATCAAATTGTCTTTCAAGAAGGAAAATTGTTTATTCATTTCCTTTGTTTATTCAAGGCTGTTTATTTTGTGTTTACAATCACTAAATCTGTCATACGAACTATTCAAGCCTTAACAATCACATTATACTTTTATTTGTGAATCAAGCGTGTTTGTATTGCATTTGTTAAAATATTAAGTTATTCTAAAAATTTTAATTTGACAGGTGAGTCGTGCATTTTACAAGCAAGTACAATTGAAAATAGGAAGAAAAAGAAGGAACTAATATTTTAAAGTTGTTTGATCTTTTTTTTTTTTTTTTTTTTTGTACTCTCTTTTCTCTTTTTTGCTGGACGGACTGCTCCCACAAATGTTCAACCTGGATCCGCTCCTGTGTTTATCACATTTTTAAATAATTGGAAAGGAGACTCCTGTTAGAAAACCCAATAGGAAATTAGGCCCCGGTTGTCCGAATGATACTCATCCGGAAAGCAAAAACTTTTCTCGACAGCATTTATTAAAAGCTTTGTATGTTTTATCGAGTTCTATCTGCTCCTAATTCATATATTGATTTTGAATTTTACTTATGATCTTTAGGCATCTAAGGCACATGGTAAGATAGGGGAGGGAAAATGAACCGATCAGGACCTAATGTGAAGATACCACCCAGGCATTCGTAATATATTATGACATTAATTCCACCCTGTTATACAGTAGGGTGGGGGATTGATTTTTGTATTTGGTTTTAGATCCCTTGAATTTAATTACAGTAGTTTATGATCTTCAGGTATCCCAGGCTCAGGCCGTTATAGGGTAGGAAAGAGGATGTTGCATGGTAATCGCCAGGGCCTAGTTTGTAGGTACGATCCCAGCATTTGACTACTATGACAAAAAAACTCGAAGGTCCCGGGTTCGAGTTCCGGCAGGGGTATAGGTGTGGATTTTAATTGTTAAAGGCGAATCGTGACGGGCCGAAGTACACAGTTACTAGACAGGCACATATAAAAATATTTTTTTTCAACAATCCTGTAAAAACTTTAAGTTAGGATGGCCGGCCGCTTGGTTCGTTCTCAGAACCTTCCGATTCCTAAGCCAATTCTACCAACAGAACTATAGCCGTTCCGTAGAGGATGCCTTGATTTACGACACAGTTGTAGTATGGCTACAAGCTTCTTATACGGTACTTTTGTACTATATGCACTTACTTTGTATGGCATGTTATCGTTTAAACAAAAGCATATGAAGAAGAACTCTCATTGCATAATTTTAGAATATGCATTTTTGGATAGAGCGGGTCTCAGGTTTTATGTTGCCTCATTTCTACTGTTAACGATATTAGAAATAATAAGCTGTATAAATTTCATTTTCTCACACTTTCGTCAGCCTATGGCATTGAGATTTTTGCCCCCTGGATGGTCTATACTTTCTACTTATTTCCATGTCAGGAATCTCGTGAGGTTGTTTTGTCAGTGTTATTTTGCAACACTCTGTATATATCTAAAACGAGAATTTGGATTACGTGCCAACGAAAGAAAATAGTAATAATTTTACTTCAATGCTCAAATATTTCTTTTAGAACCTAGACTACTATCATTTCGTCGCTCATCCATTGCTACTCGTCCTTGATATGTGCGGGTTAAAGAATGTTTTTGTTTACGTCCTCTTTCGCCCGAGGACGGCCGATAAATACAGTAGTCAAGCTAACAGCCATCGTAGGTCTGCTAAGCGCAGTTCAACCTTAATAAAGACAGGTGGATATCATACTTCGTTCATATCGAAGATTCGTTGGCAATCGGAAATCATTCATATGGAAAAATTGTTGGAAATTGAATATCGATCGAATGGAAGAATGTTTTGAAATGGAATATCGATCGAATAGAAAAATTGTTAGAAATCAAATATCGATCAACTCGAAAAATTGCTTATCCATATTCGATATTTTGATTTATGGTATCAATATTTCCATTCATCAAAGTATCGATCTATCCATATATCGATTAAATGCACAGTCCTATAGTCCTGGAAACGATCCCAGCAGCCGCCCATCCTAAGTTTTCCGAGGGTTTTTCTTAGTCACACCAGGAAAATGCCACGATGGTATCTCGAAAATTGGCCGATTACCTTAAGTTACTCTCTCTCTCTCTCTTCCCCAATCCAGTCTGAGTCACATTTGCCTAAAGGTGATAAAGAAATTTAAATACTTGAGTATGGTAAGATATTATTTTAATGTGCTATCCTGGACTGAAGTGGCAACTACGTCCAAAGTCTGCCAGAAATTGAAGTTATTTGCGATCCTCACCGAACATTCTTTTGGGATATGGATTCCAAAGGCTAAGAATGTTTCAAAGAGGTAACATCTGTCTGGTGATTGTGATGGAAACCGTGGAAAACATGAGAATAATGGCCGACAAAGACATAAATGTGCTCGCCAATCAAATGTTGTTCCGGAACTGGATTTTAGTTTTAAGGCCTTTAGTCAACTTTTGCTCAGGCTGAAATATCCTTCCGATTATTAGTATTATTATAATACTTTTTATTCCTAAGCTCAGGCCCGGATAGGGTGGCAAAGAGGATGTTTGAAGATGTCAGCCAGGGCGTAGTTAGTAAGTACTATCCCGACATTTGCCTGATATGCCTAAAGTAAAACCCTGGCAAAATCTCAGTCAGAATGAGAAGCCACTGGGACTGTTTCAGAAACTTCCGATTGTTGAGACATTGCTCTACCGACTGAGGTACAGCCGTTCTGTATATTGTTTATTATTATCATTATTTACTTCAGGCAACTGAGGCTGTGCAAAGGCGTCGACCAGGGCCGTTGCTGAGATACAATCCCGACATATTGCTTGTGTGATTGAGAGCAAACCCTAAAAGGCCGGTCAGGATGGCTGGCCGCCGGTTTCGAATCCGGGATCTTCCAAATGCGAAGACAGTTACCGCTCTATCTACTGATCGGGACGGGTGTAAGCCATAGTGCTGTTACCGTCCATAAAATTCCTTTTATCATAATTATCTATTTACTGAGACACGACTGCTCGGTTTCTATATTTGCTTTCTTATTTGTTAATTTCCTCACAGAAAATGTCACTTTTATATATTCATGTGGTTCATGTATTATTATAGTAAATTCATACTATCTATTGTTCCAGGATGTGTCGATGAGGGCAATTACGAACGCTGCACCTGGTCACAGGCACTCCACTTGGCCTTCAGTCAGGGGTATTCTCCAAACAATTTAACAAAGGGTTCGGTCCCTGCGAGCCCCCACCAGCACACGGCACACCCATACCTTCATTTTGGGATCAAGAAAAATACATATTGATGTTTCCGTGTGTTTAAAGGAATAAGTTGAAAACTTGACAGAAAACTTGCACAAAGAGTTACATGTGTTTAATGTGAACAATTTTCATTCCTGACTGTTAAGTACTTCTTTTTTACTTTTGAACTGTTAACTTTCAACATAATCGTAAAGAGGATCTTTAAAAGAAAAGTTTAATGTTTTTTTTTAAATGCTCACTACTAGTTTTTTTTTTACTAAATTTTTTACTAAATGAGTATTGCAATTTACTATTAAACTATTATAGAAATAAAATTTTGTGAGTTTAGGAAAATCAAAATATATTTTTATTGATGTGGATGATTATTTATTTTTGCATGTTTTATTTGTAGACTAGCAGCCTATGACAATCCTCGAAGGAAGATACCATCCAGACATTCGTCTCTGACAAATATTCGGAAATGAGTCAGTTGGAATGTCCAGCCCAGATCAAAACTCAGACACGCAAATTGCAGGTCAAAAACTATACTACAGCGTGTTTTTCTTGTACCCAGTGTTGTTTTTTAATATACTTTTTACCAACTATATCGACTTACTACCTGCGTATAAGATGCCCGGTTGAAGTTAAAGTTGCGGCGTATAGTATAAAAAACCCGTTATATCAACAGTGGAAACATTTGCTAAAATAATAATAGACGAATTCGAAGCCGTTTTAACACTTATAAATCGGGTTTCAATTCGCAACCTTTTAGCCATAGATAAAAAATATTTAAAGTTTTTGCTAAGCAAGCTTTTAGTAATAAAGTGGATATAATAAATTTTGATATGCGCCGCAGCTAAGTATTTTAGGTGTTATTCAGATTTTACGTCAGCACATTATTGGTCAGTTTAGATCCCTCTCACTTAGTAAGCAACATTAAGTAGATGCCCTATCTCTAATGCATAGAAGCCCACTCAAAATAAGCAGAGTTTTAATCTCGCCATAGAAAGCAAAAGTATTATTTGAACGACTTCTGACATAAAAATATGTATATGCTTCAAATGCAACTACTAAGTAGTATCAAAATTCCTTATTTATAGTAAAACAAAGATAAATTTTGATAGTACGCGCCTAAGTTAAACATGTATTTGAAGCATATACATTTTTTGTCAGGAGTCGTTCAAGTATTACATAAGCATTCTGGGGCGAGGGGGTTCAAGCTTTGCTTACTTTTGCTGGGCGTCTAAGTATTAGGGATAGGAATCCAGTTAATGTTGCTTACTAAGAGGGAAGGGGTCTAAATTGACCAAAAATACGCTGACGTAATATGTGAATGACACATAATATTGTGTAACAAACTGTTGAGAAAGTGCTCCTAAAGTGTTCCAAAACTGCTGGAAAGGTAATAAAGTGTCTTGAAAGTAGTCTAAAGTAGTTTCCAAAATACACTTTTGGAACACATTAAAATTGAGGGCACTTTCTTTGCAGTTTTTAGCACTTTTGTAGCACTATTAAAGTAACACTTTTGTATACTTTTAAATAGCTTTTGAACACCTTTGAGACGCTTTAATAGCACTTTAGTTCACTTTTGGACACTATAAAAGTGTTCAAAAGTGAGCTAAAGTCGTTTCCAGAAAGTGTTCAAAACAGTGTTCTATTTTTTACAGTGTATAATACGTAAGCAGAAAGGCTAAGCGAAAACTGTTATGACCTTCAAGAGACTGGTCTTTTGTCCTCAGCTGCCAGGCATAATTTACGGTTTTGTTTCTTTCCTTTAGAGTAGCCTCATAGCAAAACCATTTAAAAGAAACAGTGCAATGAAAATCGGTGCGATATTGTATCGATATGTCTCTGGATGCTCATTTTCGCTTCACCTTGCCAAGATGCGTGCTACCATGTTAATCAATTGTTTTAGCATAGCATTGCTCTACTTTGCTTTGCTAGACTTCAATTTACTTTTGCTCTCTTCAGCTCAATTAATCTCTTCAGTCAAATAATATAATGGTACCTTGAATTAAGACTGGCCTCCGAAACATGTTCTGCTGTCGGATGATGCAGTGGAGCTTGTCTGTTTGCCCAGGCGACGTCGAAGGTCGCAGTAATTCAGCATCCATGGGCAACCACTGCGTTTTCCCTGATGGGTCGTAATGCCTCCGATGTAGTACGGGTAACGTCCATAAGTCCTAAATTTCAGAAGTCCTAAATTGCAGAAGTCCTAAAAAAACTTTCAAAAGTCCTAAACTTTAGGGCTTCTGCAATTTAGGACTTCTGCAAAATCCAGAGAACTGGCTTCTTGCCTTTTAGAACTGAAATTTAGGACTTCTGCAATTTAGGACTTCTGGAATTTAGGACTTGTGGTTCTACCCCTGTAGTACTTGACACTGAGGAGCACATCCGGAATCACATGCCCCATTCTCCTAGCACCGAACTATCATTTCGCGATCAAACGCCGTTAATTCCCGTCGGGCTGCAATCATCATAGGTCCATTAACTTAGCATCCCTAAAAACGCAAATTTGGTTAAAAACCACCTCAACCTTTTGTGCATCGTTTGTGCACGATTGTGCACGCACTCCCAGCATTT
>JAGDQP010011028.1:32103-54092 GCA_022664845.1 Lepisma saccharinum
CACATTAATTACCTCTATGCTAAGTAAATGGCAGCATCCCTACAAACCCAATTTTTTTAAAAAGAAACATCTCAATCTTTTGTGCATCGTTTGTGCACGAACTCCCAGCCTTTGGTGATAAATCATTCCATATCTTCAATTCAATCCAGGGATTCTGCCAGACCCCTCAGAGGCACCCCCTCTAAATTGTCGAGTATACACCCAAACTTATAAATGTTTACTGTTAAAAATCGAAATAAACCATGCAAAACTCTACTTACACCCCTGTAACTTTGGATTAACACCCTTCAAGCTGAAAATCCTGGCGGAATCACTTTTTCCATTTCGCTATTTCTATATATTTCGACGAGATAGAGCATTCGGTAGTGTGCTCGGCTAGTAATAGGGGTAATTAATGTGCTGTAGCTGCCGAGGTAATTGTGCACAAAGGCTGGGTGTGTGTGCACAATCGTGCACAATATATTGAGATGGTTTTTAACCAAATTTGGGTTTGTAGGGATGCTGCCATTTACTTAGCATAGAAGTAATTAATGTTCTGTAGCTCCCAAGCTAATTGTGCACAAAGGCTGGGACTTCGTGCACAATCGTGCCCAAACAGTGCACAATAGATTGAGATGGTTGTTAACCAAATTTGCGTTTGTAGAGATGCTGCCATTTACTTAGCATAGGGGTAATTAATGTGCTGTACTCCCGAGGTGATTGTGCACAAAGGCTAGGAGTACGTGCACAATCGTGTTCAAACGATGCACAATAGATTGAGATGGTTTTTAACCAAATTTGCGTTTTTAGGGATGCTAAGTTAATGCACTTAATCATCATGGTACTGGAAACGTGGAAACTTAACACGTGGAAGTCCAATTGACCACACTGTAAATGCTTCACATTGTTACACCTGTTTACTGCGATGTAAACGCGCTGTCAATTAGTTCCCTTCCGCTATCCCATGACGTTTGGAACTTCCATATTCATATGCATAGTAATGAAATTAAAATGAGAAACGTAATGGCTACACCTATAATGTAAATAAAATTGATAACTTATTATTGAAGTATTTTCACCACATCATAAAATATGTATTACAACATTATAATCTTGATGTTTTTATATAATTTCCTTTATTTCACAGTGGTTAGTCATGTCCTCAAATATTGCAACGTTAATTTCACTCATTTCCCGACGTAACACAATTATCAAATTTTGCGCAGTGACGCACGTCTGATGACAATACTATATTCCATTGTTACTTTCATATATTATCTATGTATTGATATATATTAAAATATTTTTAAGTAAGAGCTCCTTTATCCTAAAATCAATACTAGCTCTCAATGATCTTGAGTTTGACCAGTTGCTGAACACTTTAGGATTTGGGTGAAAAGATCAGCTTGAGAAAAAAGTATCCGAATATCGAAAAAACTAAAAAACACTATTTATATTATACTTTTTAAAACACTTTTCTAAAACATTTCTTACCATAAAGTAATAAAACAAATTGTTTTCCCATAATTAAAAGAGAAGAATGGGACGTGCCAATTAAAGAATTTATAAGGGGATTTTATATGAGAGCGAAACCTTATGATTTTCTTTTTAGTTATGCATAAACAAAAGTATTTGCCTTTAACTTTTAATACGATTTTCTTCAAAAGGCGATTTATTTTTTCTTCACAGCTTGTGGCTCCGTGCCTTGAGTTTAGAAACCAGTAATTGCTGGGGTTCTAATATATTTTAAGGTGCGCAATATAAATATATCTAACAGATTGCGAATGAAACTAACTTTCAAAACATGTTGTCAATAAGTATTCTTTACTATGACCAGAGGGCATATAGGAAATTGCTATGAAGCGAACTAATCTAGTACACATTAACCTCATGCAACATAAACTGTACATGTACATTGTCAATATAAAATGAACATTCATAAGCATGCGTTTCTAAAGGCGCAGCTCCAGAGTAGACCCTCAGACTATACGATAGTAGCAGTCGGAACATCTTAATATCCCGGAAGTGTATGATTCATTCCAGAACAGGCACATTAGTAGCAGAAGGATATAACTAGCAAACGTCCAAGAAGTAACACAATCCATATATCCGTAAATAACCTGAAAATGCAAAACAATATGCTAAAAATAATGGGATCCTACAAATAATAGCATACACCACTGTTAATTGACCACAATCAATAATTTCCATCACCCACGAAATATATACCACCTTACCAAAATGTAGAAATAGCTGCTACTCTAAAAACAGGAAATTGGATATTTCTCAAGCGAATAACACCATATTGAAGTTAATAAGTAAAACAGACATCCGCACGACGATCAATAATAATATCGAAAAACAATATCCAATCGCATATCAATAACGGGAAGAGAACAAACAGGAAAGAAGTCAGTTCTTGTTCAAATTTACGACGGCTTACGTAAAGCACAAAACTCCATAACCCTGCAGTAACGAGCTGTTCTGTCGTCAGATTTACTTAAACATACCCTTGCCGTATGTTTCGGTAAGCTGGTTCCAAGGAACTGTCCTTATAGAATTAAAAAAGTAAACAGTGTGTGATGTGTTCCTTGTTGATCTCTGTTGGATAGGCACGATTTGCTGCCCCTGTCTACTCGCCCACATTCTCTGGCCATTGGTGTGCGTGTGTTGTAACATCATCTTGATGTATTTACTAATTCACTAACTTGCAGCGCAATCTATAAATAAAGTACTTCGCTATGATAAAGCAAGTAGAAGATACACATACACTTACCTAATAATCATTAAGAATCGTCATATAACACGAATATCTATGGATTTCCATTACATAAACCCTAGGAAGATATAGCGATATCAATTGACAATGGTACTCATTTATCAGGAACTGTAAATGTGAGAGGATAGAAAAGTATTTAAAGAGACATGGTTTTTAATTTTATTAGACATGTAAAGTTCAAGCCTAGAAACATGTTCAGGCTTATTATAAACACATTATATAGGCCAGTCAAATTAGATCAAAAATGGTGATCGAGGGGAAAATCCGGAGTTTTGAAATTTGGCCTAATTGTTCGTTGGTACCTAGAGTACAACATACTAAAAATCCTGGAGGGTGGGGGTGAACGGGGGTGGAGGGCTGTTTAAAATTGGCTTTTCTATGTTCTTTGCATATATCTCCGTAACTAACAATTAAGTTTCTCTATAAAATTAAAATAAACAAAATTTCATACAAGAAAGGCATTCTTCAGTTTTGTCGTAAGATTAATATTTTCAAAGTTATAGACAATATATTTTATGTAAAACAAATAGTCGTTTTTTAAGATCTGTCATTACATTTAAAGCAATTTACGTGTAATTATGTAAATGTATGTTAATAACCGACAGTGCCATGCATTAGGAGCGTTCAAATAGGATGAAAGTTGGTATGATCGT
This sequence comes from Lepisma saccharinum, assembly GCA_022664845.1. Taxonomy (NCBI): domain Eukaryota; kingdom Metazoa; phylum Arthropoda; class Insecta; order Zygentoma; family Lepismatidae; genus Lepisma; species Lepisma saccharinum. Next base: position 35,515 of record JAGDQP010011028.1, read on the forward strand.
GATATTAAGTAATCTCGTGATAGTTTTGTATTGCTGTGTCACGAAATAACCTCGCCCGGGAGAAGCTGCCTGTTGTTCGTACCTGTTTTGTAAAAGTCCTGCCCGTCAGCGAGAAACAATGTGCTAGGAAGAAATACATGAGTTAACGAGAAGAAAGAAAGATGAAATATCACGATAATAACAACCTTACAATATGAACAGTTAATCACTTAACATTCACTTTGTAATTAATGTTTTACCTTTAAAAAAATGTTTCTTCAAAGTTCCGGTTCTTTGCGCACATCCTCATCAAGCTCTTCGTTTTCTGGTGGTGCTAGTTCCCTCACAATTGCCAGAGTGAAGTGCATTGTTTACCAGTCTTACTACATCCGCACCGTACCCCCAACCAGATGTACAGTTAAAGCTTGATGCGAATCTGCCTAAAGAACCGGAACTTTGAAGAAACCATTTTTTAAGGTAAAACATTAATAACAAAGTGAATGTTAGGTGATTAATTGTTCATATTGTAAGGTTGTTATTATCGTGATATAGATAATATCGTGATATTTAATGTTTCTTTCTTCTGGTTAACTCGTGTGTTTCTGCCTAGCACAATTTTTCTCGCTCAGTGGTAGGACCTTTTCAAAACACGTACGAACAAGAGGCAGCTTCTCACGGGCGAGGTTATTTTGTGAAACTGTAATGCAAAACTATCACGAGATTACTTAATATTACGATAATACCAACTTTCATACTGTTTGAACGTTCCTAATGCATGACACTGTCGGCTATTAACATAAATGTACATAATTACACGTAAATTGCTTTAAATGTAAAAACAAATCTTTAAAAAGTGACTATTTGTTTTACATACCAATATATTGTCCACCCTATAACCTTAAAAATATTAATCCTATGAAAAAATGGAGAGGATTTTTGTTGTAGAAAATTATTTCTACTTTAATGTTGTAGATAGATTAAATTTCGCTAGGATTGTAGTTACGGAGATATATGCAAAAAAAAACGCTTAGAAAAGCCACCTTTAAACATACACTAACTTAGAAAAACCACCGCCTACATACGCTAACAATGCGTTATTGTTATCGTCAGTATTGTTGAATTTACAATAAATCAACCCGAAATGTAGTAGCTCCATATATTCGTATTGTACGTTTTACAACAGTTTGTCATTGTAGTAATAATACATGTATTTTGGAGTGATAATACTATATCAAAAACATTCCCGCTGTGAGACTGAAATCCCTACCTACGAAGAACACATTGGCACAATTGAGACAAGTAACTGATAATATTCTGATCTAGGGGCTATTCAAGATCTAAAAGGGGACAGATGAGCCCTAGCGTTCAAGATAGGTCACTGTGCGGCATATGAAGGTGCAATGATGTAAGGAATGGTAGGTGAACTTAAGTCTGTTATGCGTGCTATTTTAGGGTGGTCGGCTACCGTATATTGGTAGAGTGAGAAAATATGTGAGACTGGTGAAGATTTGTGTGTAGCTGGGCTGTTTAGAATTTTGTGGTTGCGTGTAATATCTTCTAGTAGTGGGTGTTCTCTTTCAAAACGTTTAGGGATGTATTTTAGGCGGAGTTTTTTATGGCGGAGCAGAAGATGGGAAAGGTGATACGGTGGTTTAATTCTTGGGTAGGGCTGGGTAGTTTGACTCTGTAAGCGATCCTTAGAGCATGGCGTTCCGTGGTTGGTAGTTTATGGCAGATGTATGTGCCGTGGCAATCCACGCTGTGTGTTCAAACGTGAGAAATGGGTGAAGGAATTCTTTATACGAGTTTATGACTGTTTATGGTTCTAGTCCTATAAGCTTTTTTTTTTTGCTAGCCGTAGCTAGCACCCCCAGAGAGCTACACCCTCTATTTGGGATGGGAAGTTGAATGAAAAGGACTGGAATTGGAAAAAAATTGATGGGCTAATTGTTTTTACTTTATTTTGTTAATTTTTATTATAACATATCATCTAAATGTTTTGGACTTCATGAGCTTTGCTCATAAACATATTTTAGGTGAGGAATAATCTTGATAATGTTATGGATGATGGAGGTAAGGTGCTATTTCACGTCACAACACTTTGGCAACAATTAAAACGAATGTGATCATGATTCTTCTGCCCAGGGGAGACTCTGGGCTTAATGTAGACGGATGAAGCCCTGTTAATACACTAATGAGTTACATTGAAATTGATGAGGGTGCGATATAGTGAGGGGTGGCGTACGAACGATATGCTGTGATGATGTCAGAGTCTGGATGGTTAGGTGGTAATGTGTAATGATATAAAGTGAATAGCAATGATAGCGGTGAATGTTTATGTTCGGAGTTTGTGTTGTGGTGATCATGGGATTCAAGTATGTCTTGGAATAATGGGTGGTGTGTTTCCATTCTGTTTGTAATGTACTTCGTTCGGAGTGTTTCGAGGTGTAATAATAAAGGAGGAAATATAATTCTTTCGTACAACTCTCGTGTCGGACTTGGCAGTTTTATGCAGAAAGCGGTTCTCAGGGCATGGCGTTCGAGGATTTGTAGTTTCTTGTATATTGGGTGGTCGGCTGCGATCCAGGCTGTAAATCCGTATGTTAACACAGGTCTCAGGAAAACTTTGTAAGTGTTGATTACTGTGTTTGGTTTCAGTCCCCAGCTCGTTCCAGTCAGTCTTTTAAGAAGGTTAAGTCGGTTTTTAGCTTTTGTAACGATCTTCTGAAGATGGAGGCGCCAGCTGAGATGATGGTCAAATATTAGACCAAGATAGGTAACTTGTTTAGAAGGTCGGATTGGTTCATGTAGGACTTTTAGTTCGAGGAGAGATGGATTTCGTTGTATGCGGGATCTACATTTTGGGGGTAGAAAGACGATGGCTTGAGTCTTGATAGAATGTATAGTAAGTCTCCACTTACAGCACCATGATGTGAAGATATTAATGGCGTCATTCATTGTGCGATTTATATGTTGAATAGTCTTACTTATAGCTAAGAAGGCAGTGTCATCAGCGTATTGAAAGATGTGTATGTTTTCTGGTAAGAGGGTAAGTCTGCAACGAAAAGTAAGTACAGGAGAGGGGAGAGTGCTGAGCCTTGTGGTACTCCACAGTGTAGGAAGATAGGATGGGATAATTCTGAATTTATTGATATGTATGCTAAACGATTAGTGAGGAAGTTGAAGATGAATCGTAAATAGGTAATAGGTAGTTGAAATGAGCGAAGTTTGTGAATAAGTGCTTTATGCCAGACTTTGTCGAATGCTTTCTCTAAATCGAACAGAACCAGACATGATGGATATAAAGTGATTAGTTATCATGTTAGTGAGGCGAAGGAGTTGGTCGTTAATACTGAAGGAAGGACGGAAACCGGCTTGGTGTAGTGGAAGGAGGTTGCGTTGATCTAGGTGTAGGTGTAGGCGTTTGACAAGAACTTTTTCAAGGATTTTGCTGAAGGTAGAGGTAAGTTGTATGGGTCTGTAGGAAGATACGGCTTGAGGGGGTTTGTTCGGTTTAAGAAAAATGAGAGTTTTGGATGTTTTCCAGTGGAGTGGTATGTACCCGGTTCTAAGAATGAATGTATAGATAGAGGCTAGTAGCTGAAGAAGTATGAGTGGTGATTCTTTGAGGTGTCTGTATGAAATGGTGTCCATGCCTGGAGCTGATTGTCGTTTATGTGCAAGGATGTCTGTGATTTCATCTGCTGTTATTGGTGCTGTAAGGGGGTGACCTAGAAGGGGATGATCGGGGTTTGGTTGTAAGTGCGGTGAGTCTAGATTTAGTCATTCTGTAGGATGATGACTTAATGGATTAATGGGGTGTTGGAGTAAAAATGGTTTGTAAATAATCAGCGAATGTATCTGCTTTCTCTTTGTCTGTATGTAAGACTCGGTCTTGATCAAGAAGAGGGTAGGTTGGTTTGCTGTATTTGCCCGTGAGATTATTGAACCGCTTCCAGTATTTTGTAGTATGGGAAGTGCTTGCTAATGTGTTACAGGTTTTTGTCAATTTTCTTAGTTTATATGCTTTAATATAGTTGCGAACTGTTCGTTGAAGTTGGCGGTGGAGTCGGAGTGATTCAGGGTTTCCTGTTCTTTGATAGTCACGGTAAAATTGTCGGGATCGTTGGATTATGGGTAGGTATTGAGGGGGTAATTTCGGACGATAAGGGTTTACGGTGCTGGTAGGTATGTAATGAGTTGATGCTTCTGTTATGGTGTTGCTGATATTTTCTGTTGTTGTATACAGTTCGTTTTCAGTTGTCGGTGGTGTCAGGTGCTTAACGTTATTTTGAATATGTTCTCGATACCCATTCCAATTGACCTGGTCGAATCTAAGAACTTCTCCACGTATCAAGTTCGTGTGTTGTATTGGCTGTTGGCGTTGTTGTAAAGTGAGTTTAGTAGGAGTATGGTCACTTCCAAGAAGATCGAGAACTTCGATGGTGCAACGGTTTAAAAGATTGGTAGAGGTAATTACTATATCTGGGGTTGTGTTTGAAATGGGTCGAGTAGGTTTACTGAGTTGATGAACTGTTCCGTTTGTTTGATATTCTATAAAATCATGGAAGTCAGTTGTTTCTCTGACCGAACGGCTGTGAATATTTATATCGGCCATTATAATGTAGTTCCTGAAGTTATTAGAAATGTAGGCGAAGAAACTGTTTGGTATAGTGTGACCTGGACGAACATAGATGGTGGCCAAAGTTATGTAGTTGTGCTGGTAGTAGAGAGTAGCGATAATGTATTCAGGGAGGTTTTGAAGTTGTGGCTTGTATTGTCTGTAAGCTATTGTAGGTGAAAATCCTATGGCCGTACCGCCGTTAGCTCTTTGGGCAGGAATTTGACTGTCTTGCCGGAGTAATGTATAGCGTGGAATTTTACATGACATTGATGATTTTAGGTATGTATCGTTCAGTAGAAATGCGTGAGCATGTTCTTCTAATAGAAGTTGTTCAAATAGAGGTTTATGGGCTTAAAGTGAGAGCCATATGAAGATACTGAAAATTAGATTGCAGGTGGTGTGGTTTTAGACTTCTGTCTCAAGAGCATAGGCATGAAAGTGTGCATAAGGTCCTGAATACGTGGCATTGAAGTTAACGTGGAGTGTTGTTTCGGCTGCATATTGTATGTATCTGTTGTAGGACGTTTTGCCGCTGAAAAGGATGTAGGTTCTGTAGAGTGACTGTTATGAATGAGAGCAGTTGATCTATTGTTATGGGTTGAAATACTGAAGTAATGGTTGTCTCCTGGTGCTGTTTAGTTTCTGGTGTTCGGATTGGGGCGATGAACTCAGGTTTATTTTGTTCCGCTGCAGGTCTGACTTTACATTTACAACTGAAAGTTGGATGGGGTTGACTGCAAGTATTGCATTTCGGTGGTTGTTGCAAATTCGGACAGGATTTCGTGTTATGAGAACCAGTACAGAATCCACATTTAGTATCATTCGGACATTTAGTTGTAGGATGTGCATTGTATAACTGACATTTCTCGCATCGTATGGGTATTGGGGGAGGTGAGTGAGGGGGTTCCACCCTGTATCGTCTCTTGTATATATAAGCACCGTTTGTCAACAGATCGTCTATTGTTTCTTGGTTGTTTGTTAGGACTCGTATCATGTAAGTTGGTTCCCCCTGTCTGGTTTTAATTCTGATACATTTTACTATGGAGTGTTCCTCTTGTTTTAATTCTAATTCTGCCTCATCGTCTGTTACATCTGGAGCCACGCCACGGATAACAACAGATAATGTTGATGGTTTGCGAGGTGGTTGTGTTTGACGAATCTGTTTGTTCTCAATGCGTGTGATTTTTGCTGACTTTCCGAATATCTCGAAGCTATGACGGTTTCTGATTTTACTTGTAAGGTCCTTATCCGTACTGTGAATAACGATGCCATTTCTTGTAGGTATGAGTCGAGTTATGATGTCACGTGAGATGTATTTCATGAACTGCTGCAGAAGTTGTTTCGTATTCTGAAATTTTGGATCGAAATTAGTTAGCAAATATGAATGCGTTCTATTGGCTGAAGATGATGTTAGATCTGGAAATTGTTCTCTATCGGTAATATCCATATGCTGTTCATGTTCCGTGTCCGAATCGCTAATTGTATGAATCTTTTTGTGGGGTGGAGAAGTTTATCCTGATCGGTTTTCCATCGGTGAACGTGAGCGAGATCGAGAATCTGAAGATGTATCTTGCTTTCTCTTATTGGTAACTTTGCCGATGTTCGTGTATGCTGAGGTCCTTGTACTGTCTGGGGTAGTCCTGAGTGATATCCAAGATGGTCTGTCATGACTATGAGAAGGGCCAAAGCCCCCAGAAGTATTAGGATGACGGACAAATTAATGATGATAAGATGATCAGTCTTTGTGCAATGACTGCTATCTCAGGGCTAACTATACCCTCCAACAATGAAAATTGCCCTCAATCCTAATTTGCAGGTATGCGTACTTTTCTCGCTTGTGCGTATTCAACAAAAGGTCCTCGTGAGCACACTAACCATACAAAGTTAGGCTAGGTTAAGTAATGCCCTATAAGCGTTTTGTTTTGTTTGTTTTTGTTTTCGCGTTTTGCTAGCCACCGATGTGACTAGCACCCACCCAAGGGTTACGCCCTTGCCATAGGGAAGGGATTTGAAGGGATATTAGGATGTCTGCATAGTGGGAGATGGTCTAGGAGAGACTAAATTATTTTATTTATCTTTTATATTTTATTTCGCTTTTAAATCAGGAATGTTATAAGTATTTTATTTATAACCATATTTTATGGGAACAGGCGATGATGAGATGAAAGTATGGAGATGAAGTGCATTGCACACCACAACACGTTGTCAACAATGGGGACAAATGAGTGAAAATCTTCTTGACCTAGGGGCAACGCTAGGTCGTAATGAAAAACAGATGAGCCCTACATTTAACATTTATGATTACTGTGCATCAATGAGTGTGAGAGTGAATATGAAATGAATGATTATGAAAATTGTATGTTCAGGTTGGACTAGCTGGTGAGATGGTGAATAAAACATAAGGGCCTGAGTAAGTGGCGTGTACGTGCACCTTGAAGATGTCTAGAGCTGCTAACTTGACCTGGTGTATGACGGAGTTACGATTATGCGGATATAGGTTTTGAAAAGTAAGAGTAATGAACTGAATGATTTGTTCTATGGTTGGTGGTGGAGTATTGTTGTTGTTTGATATTGCTGGATCAGGCTCTGGTGTTCGTAGTGGTACGACTGGAAGGTTGTTTTCTACTGTGGGTGTTGGTTTGGCTTGACATTTATATGAATATGTTGGATGCTGCTGTTGACATTGATTGCATTTAGGAGGATTTTGAAGATTTGTGCAGTTTTTTTGTTGGATGTGGTTCAGAACAGTATCCACATATCGGTTGATTAGTGCATTCAGAAGCTGTGTGTTCACCGTATGTCTGGCATTTCTCACAACGTAGTGGTATTTGTGGTTGTGTACGGGACGGTTCGACTCTATGTCTTCTCTTGTAAATGTATGCTCCTTGCCGTAACAGTTCGTCTATTGTCAGTTGATGAGAGGTTAGCACTCTGATGATGTAGCTTGGCGTTCCTTGCTGTGTGATGATGCGGAGGCATTAAGAGATAGTATGTCCTTCTGCTCTAAGTTCGGCTTCTACTTCCTCAACTGATGTGTCAGGTGGGACTCCTCGAATGACTACTGAGAGCATAGGTGATCGTTTTGGTGGTGGCGGCTGTCTGATGCGAGGATGATTTAGTGATGTGAGCCTAGCGTTTTTTCCGAATATTTCAAAACTATGTTTGTTGCGGAGTTTGGTTGCAAAATCGATGTCTGGTGATTTGATGATGATTCCATTGCGAGTAGGTGTTATTTCAGTTATGTCCTCTCTATGTACGTATTTCAGTAGCTTCTGTAGTAAGAGTTTAGGAGTCTGGTATTGTGAATCGAAATTTGTGAGCAGAAAGGAGTGAACTGGCGAAGTTGATTGATGATTCAATTGATCTAAGTCTTGCGATTCATTCATGGAGTCATCAGAGTCAGTAGCACTTAAAGTATGTGTGCGTTTACTTGGCGGTGAAGTGCGTTGTGGTGGAGATCTGGATCTAGATTGTGATGCGTTTCTGCTATGATTTGAAGTATGTCCAGGATTTGTCAGTTTTGCTGTCACTTTGGATGATGTTTGTTTTACTACAGATGGTAATTGGTGTTGTCCTTTAGTCTGTTTTGGCATGTTGATAAGTACGAATGGAGCAGAATATTGAAATGAAAAATGATAATCGGAAAATGATCAGTCTCTGTGTAATGACTGCAAAAATGGTAAATAACTCGCACCATCCGACACTGAGAAATGCCGTTTATCCTATAATGGCTGTATACGTACTTATCTCTTCTGTACGTATGCAATACAGAATCATCGGTAGTACGCTAACTGACCAAAGATAGGCTAGGTTGGAGTTGTCCTATAAGCGAATCGCTCTTCTACTACTTGTAACAAAGTCTCACAGTAACATGTGCAAGAATAAATATTCATGTGCCATTCTTTCCTAAATGCTTTAAATTTTTTTTCAAACATAAGTCAGTATGTAAAAACAATAATCCTACGTTTACTCAGCAAAGCGTAGCCCGATTGTGTAAAAGCAACAAACTTCCAGTGTCTAAGATTTTTCTAAAAGTTGTGCTACCATCTGTTGACCACAAATATAAACAGACAATAAAAATTTTCATAACGGAATGTGCACAGGCGAAAATATTTTCACACATTCAAATATTAATGTTATTGTATTGATCATCATCAACATTATCATCAAGTACTCATCATAAAGGTCAAGATTAGTGCATTTGCAGTAACTTTGCATTTTTATATCTTGTCGAGGTACATATGGCGACGTAATTTTCTTTCTTAATCCCGGAACAAGGAGTATGGTAAACGTGTCCGCATGCTCAAGAGATTAATGTTTGACTCAGCTTAAATCAACAATAATTTATGGTTAGTTCTGTCCCGACAGTGAGTATTGTCAAAAAAAATGTTAAAAATGTTGGAAATTTCACAATACTCAATTAATGATGCTTTATCAACATTTATTCATCAAAAACTTCACGGACTGTACCATCAAGAACTTCATGAACTCGATGTTATAAGAATAACGAAAACATGACGACTAACACCAGCAGGCCTTGTAGCTCGAATGGTAGAAAAACGAAAATTATGTTCTATCCTAGTTTGAAATCCGGAGGAAAAGATACCGTTGGGAAGACCGAAACGACGTTCGGAGCCCACTATTAGAAGGGATCTTCGAGAAGTATGTGTTTGTGATCAAAACTGGCTTGATCTTGCCCACGATAGATCCCGATGGCGAATGTTTGTTACTACAGCGATGAACTTGTGAGTTCCGTAAGCCATAAAGTAAGTATGAAAGTAATCAACATTTATTGACATTGTTGTAACGTCACATATCGTAAACTTGATCACATTGTTTGTTACGACAACGATACTTCTTAAAAAAAAATATTAAAAGCACCGATGTTATCCCTGGTACCCCATCATTTTTTTACAGTGTGTAAGATCAATCAGTCTATCACATCTCGCTTGATCTCTTCCTCTCTAGTACCTCATCTGGAGAACCTGTATAACTGCCCAGATATTTGTATTAGAAAAGGTATTTAGCCTTCGGTCGGTTTCAACATTAGTTTACTATGAATTAGTCGCAATGTACCGAAATGATACATTTCGATTTTACTTGTAATATCTTTCCTTTAACAAAGCTATTTTAATTGTGAATCATTAGCAATACGCTTTGTTGCTTGTTCTTTGAAGCGTTAACAATAATTTTTCCAATACACTTAGGCCTAATAACATAAAACTGTGGTAATTTAAAAATGTTGTCATGAACACACAAATATAGTAATAATTTGACTAATACAGAGTAATTGCATTTATCACAATGTATCATAATCATACATGATTCAATATGAACTGTATTGACCAAGTGATATGAAATATTTGAGATAAAATGAAATTCTAACAATACACACACACACACACACACACACACACACACACACACACATATATATATATATATATATATATATATATAGATAGATAGATAGATAGATAGATAGATAGATAGATATATATATATATATATAGATATAGATATAGATATAGATATATATATTAATGAAAACGTCAGTTTTCTCTGTCCGTTCACAATTTCTAGACATCACTTGAAGTCTTCCTTTTTCCATTTTCCTGAATCTCTGTTCAGACCGCTGTTGTATGTTCCCAGCACACATATTGACCACATTTCTTGCAAGTTGCCTTAGTGAGCCGTGTCTTTCGAGATCTATAACACAGAGCATAGCAACGACGTTTAGCAGGATGATCGGAATGTAATTTTGACTATCCTTATCTATCTTCCTCTTCAAACTGAACAGAAGATAGAAACCATTTTAGAGATTAACTTAGACATGCTGGAATCTCCTGAGCTTGAAGATGTCTTCTTTCTAGCTGTGGAAGTACTAATTCATGACCGAGCTTGCGAAGGAAATGGCAATGACTGATGTTGTCTTGTCCTTTTTCAATGCAAATCAGTTAGTCATTAACGGGAGGAATATAATTAAAGATGCCACCATTGGCCAACGCCTTATGTTTCTAGCAACATTGTAAGCTGCACATGATTTGTCAACAACATCAACTGCTGATTTGGTACTGTTGTAACACGTCACCATCTCCGGTTTGGCAGTTTCTCCAGTTTCTTCGTCTATCGCATCATCAAAATGCTGGATCGATATGACAAGAAAATTCCGATTTCTTTTCGGTACGTAAGACACAATTGTACAGTTATAACCTAAGCCAAACATGCTTGAATTAATTGGTCGATTCTTTTCATTCAACCGTTCTGCTGGAACCTCTTTTATATTTTTCTTCAAAGTTCCTACGAATGAAATTCATTTATCTTTTAGTTCAGAAGCCAGTTTCACATGGGAAAATCAATTATCGGTCGTTATGTTTCTTCCCGTGGCATAGATAGATTCTGCTAATCTTTTAACGACATCAACAGGTTTATTACTCTTCTGATAATGTCAGTTATTTTGTCCTATATGTAATAACCAGTGGCCCTTTTGTTCGGCAAAATAGCAAACTGATATTAAGAAATATGTTCAAAGAAACAAGAATAAAACTAAACTTCAATTTGTTAATATATTTATGCGTGAGTTTCATAAATCTTTTCCGTTAGTATGAAGGCAGACCATTTCCCATAAGATTATTTTCAGTATTATCATTTCCAGCATTTTGTCTCTAAATCTAATCTAAACATACTTACAAAACAATGGTTTTTCAAACACCCTAAAGTTAATATTATTATTGAAAACAACTCTGATTTCCACATCATCAATTTTCGGAATATTAAACCAGAACTTCCATAAATAATTCATCCATTTGTGATTCTAGTGAAACCTAGAATATTTCCTTTAAAACAATGGTAGAATAGCTATTTGCTTAAAAATGGAGTCTTTCATTCTTAGTTCTGAAATTAGGTAATTTCTATATTTTATTAAGGCTGTTTGCCGGCACATAGATCTAAATTGTGTGTGTAGAAAACAGTTGAGTCACACATTGCATAAATTTTCACACCATTTTTCGCAGGCTTTGAATTAATGTACTGGTTGAAGTGGCAACGTCCTCGAAAACTTTTAACTTTTTCATCAATAGTAACATTATTTCCAAGGGAATAACTGTTTTTACAGGTCTTTGAAAATCTCATTAATTTGTGCAAGATTATGAGGAGCTTTCCTTTCTAACCTGGTGGTCCGATCATCGAAACAGAGACACCTTAGAAGGAACTTGAACCTTCTGAGAATCATTACCAGACGGAATATTTCCACTCCATGAACATCAAATCAGTACCTTATAGATCTTCCTGTGACATTCTGTTTGAATGTAAGGTACCTTCTATGTAAAGTAGTTCCACGAAAGATTTAATTTCTATCAAATATGTAAAAGCTTCGTCACGTTCTCGATCGAATGTTCTTCGAGTTTCAAGACGAATATACTGGTTTTTGTACTCAAATACTTTTTGTAGCATTTCGTTAGTGAAAATATTACCCCAACACTCCGTTACTGATTTAGATTGTCGCGCTTGATCAATAACGCTCGGAAAGCGTGTTATAATGCTTTCTGGCTGAACACATCGATCCTTCTTACGTGGTACCTTCAACTACTTGGAAGTCTTATCTTTATCAAGATAATCAAGATTACAATTTGGATGAGGTTCGTCCTCTGTTCCACTCTCTTCAGATTCGAAATCACTTTCCCTATCTTTGGCTGGCTCTTCTTCATCCTCTGTGAAAATCTTCAAAGTAAATTTTCTCTGCTTCATTATCAAATGCATTGGTAAACTTTTTTTATATGGGCGAGTCTAGTAACTTTTGACTTCGGCCCGTCAAGATTAGGCCCTTTACGCCTATTTAAAATCCACAAACACCCATGCCCCTGCAGAGATTCGAACCCAGGACCTTTGAGTCGTTGGCTTAACTCTTTAGAACGTACGTATACCAAACCGGCATTATCAAATACTATACTTGAAACTCCTCCTAAATCTATTGGATTCCCTAAATTATATATCTGATTCTCTGCATGTTGATGGACAAAATTAGACAAAAATTATATTTGGCTGCCACAGTAACACGATAGGTCGCAGTGAATCAAACAGATACAAACGTTATACAACTCAACACGACCTAACAATAAAACACCTTGTTGCTATACTGATGTCTTTCAAAGTGCTACACAGGAAGGTACTGTTAGTGGATAAAGTTAATAACCGAAAGTTACGAAATAGCGACAAAATAAAGCGTGACTGTATCAATCATCCGAAGGTTAACATAAAAATCAGAACGAAACAATCTGAGATTAGATCACCGGTATTGAAGGGCTACCAGTCCCCCATAATAAGACATGCTAAATCGATCGTAGAAATTTATGATATTTTTCATGGTTCAACGCAGCTAACATTTTTGGATAAATATTGCTTAAATGTGTGCAACTACCTATAACGGTACTTATAGCATGTCCTATCATGTATTATCTACTCATGGTAGGGGTATCACGCTTGCCCAAGGCGCTCAATGTAGCTGGCTTGGACAAGGATGATAATTATAATACAGTTCTATTAATAAAATTTGCCATCTGTTTGGCTGTATATGCTTTTGTGTTCAACTGCTTCCACATCCTTGTTGATGGTATCCCTCACTGGCTGCCTTAATGCGGCACTATACCAGAGTTGAAACACTGCATCTGACTAAATAACATTTAACACTATATTAAACCAAAACATCTGAACAGTATTTTAAAAAATCCACACTTTATAACGTAAAAACCTTACTGTTCTTTTTTTAAATCACAAGCTTTTTTTTTTTTTTTACCGATTTATCTAGACAAAGCCCTAACCATAACAGTTTGCATATATAAAACTAAATAGTGTAAGAATATGTACAACCACACTCTAGAAAGTTTTTACAAGGACGGAAACATAACAGTTCATGTAACTGAGTGATACGCGTATAATCACGCTAGCGCACCACAACATGGTAACTCGTTAGTAATGGGGTAGTACCAGCTGTTATTGCTACAGAAAAACAAATGGTTTCTGAGAAACTACAGGTGCCCGAGTTACCCACTGAGGCTCGAGATACCACATTTTCCTCTATGCGTAGCCTATAAAACTGCAACAGCAAAGTAGTTTAGTTTTGCTCATAAGATGACAGACGAAAAGGCATGTAAAATATTACGATTTGTTTTTAAATTTCGATTTTTAAGATGAATATGTAAAGTCAAACATCTTACAATAAGTGATCTTATATCTTTGTGAGGTGTTTTCGATATCTTATTTCTTCAGTGTAATTGTAATTAACTTCAAGTTAAACTTCCAGCAGATGTAAGTAAGAAACTTTTGAAACAAAAATGGGAAAATAGGGCGGTTGCGACTATAGTCGACTTACCTATAGTAGTCGTCCACGCCAAAAAGAAATACGCATAAGATCAGTTTTCGCTAGCGTTCAGAAACGAGCACTGTATTTCTGAACGCACGGAAGTATTGTTCATTTTTAATGTTGTTTGTAGGATTTCTCTTCGCACGTTTTGGCCGGAATGTCGTTTTTCGTAAACTTTTCTATAGTTTCATGTGGAGAGCCAAAACATTTCTATGTTTTGAAATGTTTTGAAAATCTTCATTACAGTTAAGCATGCGTTTATTTTCACCCGTTAATGAGAAATGAGCTATTTGAATTTTTGATGTGACATTGTATAAATTTCAAAGATTATTTTAGTTGATGCTTCATTTTGAAGATATTCGTAGTTTATTATATAATGTGGCGGTCGACCACTATATTGTTGGGACGAGTATATTTCTCAAGTCGACCACTATGGAATATATGCTGACGATAATGAAATATGTGGACCCTTATTGCTTAGTGAAATTCTGAGGCATTGATTAAACACTTAAAGTTTAAAAATGGCTATTATTTTAACGGAGATAGTATAGGAGACAAAAAATGGTCGGCCTCTTTGCTTCTGCATGGTCGACTACTGTATTGGTAATAACTAGTGAAATCCTGGCCAGTGTTTAAAAAGGTATCTAAAATTTCGTAGCCAATCAGGCAACCGGAAAAATTTTGTGGTGGTCAATTGTAATGACTGTTGGCCTCATAATATATTACTTATATTTACGTTGACCATAAATTGCATGCATGTTACATAATAATACACCATCATATCGAAATTAGACAAGAACTAGGATGAATTACCAAGCAAATAAAAAAAGTGCAACAGTCCTCCCTTCTACTTTTCGTATCTTCAAAGTATGATTATTAAACCTGAATGTCGTAATTAGAATAAGTTAGAGCAAACAACTGGTGGCCAAATTTGGCCACCAGGTGTGAGTACAGGTGGCCAAACCTAATGTTTCGTGGTCCTTGCGCGAACTTGCTAGCGTGACACTGAACGGTTGAACCAGTGTTTTGAGAATTAGGTACCAGAATACAGAAGAGTAACAGTCACGGCCCAAAGACAGGCCAAAGTTAATAGGTGGCAAACGTATGTTCTTTGGTGACCAGCAAACCATAATATACGTTTCAGACGACGAAAAAGTTTGCGTGGACACAAACTGCGTGCAATATAGACAATTGATGAAATGTAATACGTTTATATTGTGAAATAAACAGGCACATCACATCAACTCAACTGCGTGCTGATGTCATGGCCTACGTGAACAAGTTTGGAGGACTGTACGATAACTCTGCCAACATAATTGAAAAAATACAAATTTGAAGGCTAATTTGTAGTGGAATATTGTTAGGAGTAAGCGAGAAACTACATGAGTTCCTTTGCAGTACCTTGCAAGCCCTGCGATAGAAAGCTGGCGTAATTATTGCATCCCCATGTTAGATATTAAGCACACGAAAGAGGCGAGGGACTCATATTGCAAGACAATAATTCCTGTTTTCACAGAGGACGTCTATCGACCGACAGTTGAACGAGCACCGTATGAGAAAACTAGCGTTGCGAGAAAGGTACTCTGACCTTAATCCTCCAAGAGATTCCAAAGCATTATCGTTACCACTTCATCTGTTGCCACTGTTGTTAACAGCATGCAGCGTCGTTGTCAGGCACGTATTATTGCCCAGTGCCTCTTCACTATTAATAGGGTTACCATAATAGTTGCGGACTAAATACGAACAAAATAGCTTACACCCTATTTAATTAAATAGCACGGAACTCCGAACAATTACTTGCAACATCAACATGAAATAAACACTTATTGCTAATCATAGATGATCGTTTACATTAGTATACTCTCTATTGTCAAGGTTGGAGGATCATTTCGTCATTTGTATTCAATACGTTGATGTTACTATTGGGTACGTGCGAAAGTTCTACTCGTTTTTTGTGTGCATATATAGGTGTGAAAACGGAGAACGTATCTCACCTAGGTCTGTACATAATCGTCATTGCAATCGATGACCTTTTTCTATCTTTCTGATAGCATTTGAATCCCACGCAGATAGAAGTACTGAAGTTCCGAGTCGAAGAACTGTTGTTCGCTAGTTTTCACAACCTCCACGTCATTAAAGATTTACCGAGAGAAGGAGTTCTGCAAAGCGCGAAACAGGTGGTAAATTGAAGGGGCGAGGTCAGGAGAATAGAACGGGTGAGGTAATTCTCCAAATCAAAGTCCATCGATTTTTATGAATGATTGACCTTCTTGGCGATTGACGAGGCCTGGCTACTTGGATTTCATTGTTACGCGCAACTGTTCAAATGTTGACATTAGGAGATGGTAATAATGGTTTCATTAGGTTCCAGGTGCTTCTAGTGAATCTTGCCGTTGGCATCCAATCACAAACGGGCTTTTTGGGATGAAGTTCTGGTTTGAACGTCGATGCAGGCAGAGCAGAAACGCGACATACAATTCTTCGTACATTTACGTTCCAGTACAGATTACACTTCTCTTCACCCGTGATAGTGCGCGTCAAGAACCGGTCATTATTGTAACGGGAAAGCAAGGTCACATAGGTCGCAATGCATTTTTCCGTTGAATTGTCCTCAGCTCGTTTTGAGCCCAACGATAGAACTATGTGGTGAGACTCAGATATTCGATGTCTTTCAACTCTTGTCCTGTGTACCTGTAACATTCCCGTTAATTCCTCTACGGTTAGATTCAGGTTGTTTTGTATAGCTCAGTCGAGATCCTCTTTGGTAAACATTGATGGAAATTCACGCAATTGTTGATCTTTTGTTTCCGTCCCTGAATTTTCGAACCACCGGCGGCATGTGATATCGTCAACTGCAACTTCACCATAAACTTGTCGAATGTTTCGGCAGACTGCGATCGTTTTGCTACCTCTATCGAACTAAAAAGTAAACAGTGTCTGATGTGCTTCCTATCTGTCTCCATTACACCATTATGATACGCTTTTCCTGACTTCTTGTTCACCGCCACTGTCTGTGCCTGTGGCTTGTCTAAAGTTCCTCCGATTTCGTGGCTACCGATTCACGCACTGACAGGGCTATCTGTGAGGTCAGTACTCCGCTAACTTGTGACATGTCAAAGCAGGAAGAAGTTTTACACTTACCCAATAAGACATTGCTAGGTGATAACAAATTTTATAGTGTTTTTGTTTACATGATTACTCCCATATATATATATATATATATATATATTGTTGAATTTCATTCTGTATCTGATGTCAATTTCTTCCATAATTATAATTTAGAAAGAACAGTCCATTAATTTCGGTTCCATTTTACAATCCTTCACATTAAGTAAAAAATAAGTTAAATTTGATAACGACCTGACATATAGCTTAGAAAGAGTAAAGGTAGAATATTCATTAAATAATTAAAATATCCTTTTTTATCCTTTTCCCAAATCTAGGTGCGTCTGTTCAATTTTTGTCTTTTGGGGTTCGCTGTACGAAACGACACGCTCTTTAGTACATACAATTGTTGTTATTATATTATCTTGTGGGCTTACATCTAACTGTCTATTTTTGTGTTCGTCTAGCAGAAAATAACACTTTGGAACCTAGCTTTATCTTTGTTGTATCTGATAACTATGCTTTCTGTTATCTATTTGGACGTGAATTCTACTTTTATTTGTGAAATATAGAGAAAGAAAAATGCATTTCATTCAGGCTATACCTCAGGAGTTGGCCAGGTCCCCACTGGAGTGAAATAGTAAAGATGCATTGCAATATTGTCCATAGATGTCTTGATGTTGTTTCCTTAAATTTAACCTTTGTTCAGTTAACTACGGCTATATATTTTTAAAACAGACATTCAGATTATAACTGAAATATCCATATGAAGCAAGTAGTAGGTTAAAAATGTATTACTCAACAAATGTTGCTCAAGATTCATTTCCAGAAGTAATTTGCTTTGAAATGATTCTGTTCTACTATAATTAATTGCCGTAGTATTAAACTCTTATTTGACTGTTATATCTTATGTTGATTATACAGTGAAACTTCTATATAGTGGACAGTAACGGGGAACGTAAAACTGTCCGTTATTCGGAAGTGTCCGCTATTCGGAAAAAGCTTAGGATGGAACACATGAAAAATTGGATCATTTCTAGCCATACGAAGATAAAATGCACGAGACGTCATTCCATTGTTGAACCAATGCTAAAAATGGCTATGCACTTTTAAAAAAACTAAAACGAAATACAAAAGAAATACAGTACCTTACTCAACCACCCGTAATAATGTTAGAAATCCTGCCCATTATTGTTTGCAATTCCAGAAAATAGGATAGTTTTATTCTTGGCTGTCCGTTATTTGGAAGTTCTACATAGGCACTGGGGAATAGTTTTCAGTGTCCGCGCCCGTTATAGAGAATGTCCGCTATTCAGAAGTAACTTTTCCATTGTACCAAATGATGTTCAGCCGGGGAATTGAAAAGTGGCCGTTATTTAGAGGTGTCCGTTAGGAGAAGTTTCACTGTATTATTTTTGTAAAGGCGCCTAGTGGCAGAGTAAGCCCGCGTCTTGTTCAGAAATTGCGCTTTAGGGGCAGAGCTTTAGTACATAGAAGAGTAGATCATTATTT
>JAGDQP010011029.1:0-23990 GCA_022664845.1 Lepisma saccharinum
ATATATATATATATATATATATGCCTTGCTTTCCTTTCGTTGTTTGTTATTTTATTGTTGTATATTAATTTTGTTACAATAACTGTGTAAAATGGCATTTTCTGTAACCGTGCTACTGTAATAAAAAATATGGGTAGGGAATTTCCAATAAAAGACACTTTTAAGGTAAAAATTAGACATTCGTTGTTTGGTTGCCGTAAGGACAAGAACTGTTCTCGCAAGCGCAATTAGAATTGAAATCATACAATTATTAATTGATGGCACTTACCCCCAATTTGTACCGTATGGGTGATTAAGAAGTTGGTTTAATATTGGATGTATAGACAGCATGAGACAATTACATATCACAATTTTTTCTTCACAAAATTATGTGTTAAAATTAATTCAACATATCTCAAAATTAAAGCTTGTGTAGCCAAGTTAGGCCAAGAAAATTACTTTTTTAATAAACGTGCAAGAACATTTTCTGAATTAGCACCCAGTACAAATATGCAAATAATTTAACATGATGTTAAAAAGAAATTCGCGGTCCAAGCAGTAACGTCACGGACTTTGGATTCGTAATGGGTAAATATGCGGGTTCGAGCCCCCATGGGAGGATTTAGGAGAGAGACCCTGGAGGGGGGGGGCAATTACTTTAAGGGTGGAAGCAATTCCGGGTGTCATCAAAGCCATTCGGAAATGACTGAAGAGCAATGCCCCCCATAAATCCGCCCATGCGAACCTCGCGGTCGACCATCCTGAGTTTTCTCAGTTTCCATCAGTTTCACCACCTGGGATGGTACCGTAAGATCCTGGGCTGGGTTGCAAGAAAAATACTTAAGTGTAAAATCTGTCTTAAGCAGACCATCGAGCTCTACATAATATTGTAGTGACTATACTTAAATAAAAAAAAACAAAAAAAAAACGGACCGCACAGCGATAAGAAGCATATAAAACTGAGTTAGAACTGAAAATTTGGTCCACATTGGATTAAACTGGAAGTGGACAAACAAGTTTAAACGATTGATCTGGCGTCTATCTTTAACACTAAGTAGTCACTCCAGTATTATGTAGAGCTCGATGGTCTGATTTTAAGTCAAATTTTACACTTAAGTATTTTCTTATCCTCTACCTCGAATGTTGGAATGGTACCTTAAGATCATGGTCAATTTCTTTCTTATCCCCTACCTAACCCTCCAGGCCTGAGTCAAAGATGCCAAAAAGGCATAAATAAATTCAAATTCAACAACACATATGCAAAATTGAAGTGCTCTATCGACAAACAAACAAGTACTCGAACGTTACTACGGTATATTTACAGTTCTCGTCATAAAAAATCTATTCTATGTCTAAATTTAAAGATGTTTAATCTAGAATGAAATATCTTAAATGCATTTCAAATAAATATAATAATTTTTAAAACAATTGTGAAGCATGTAAAAAATACTTTCTGTTAGAACGTGGAAGGCTTTGAAGACAATGGCGATGACTTTTTTTCGCAGATTGAAAACAACAAGGTAATAACATTTGTACTGCCGAAAGCAATAATATTGTCAGTGCATCCTCTTTGCCTGAAACTCGTCTCGAATAAAGATTATTATTATTATTATTATTATTACTCCAGTCCTGAAAATTCTCTCTTTGAAGCTTGACGTAGTTCTGCATGCGGTTCACAGATGGCGAATGTGCATCGAACTGGTGGCTTGCATTTTTATCCCTCATCTGATTCGTGGTTCGAGCGAGGTGTGTGCCGTGCCGTACGTTGCGGTGCAAATCTTACTGACAGCTGTGCGCTGTGTGGGTACCGAGCTACGATCATTGATGTGCTGCGAGGAAGAAGTAGTTGAATGGAATAGTGGAATATGTGAATTGTGTCTTAAGCTATGTTCGAAATGAAAGCGATTATCAATTTATGGTGTTAAATTTTCAGTAAAACATTAAGTCAAGTCACTTTGTGTGACTTTACATTATGATGTGGCGATCGGATAAGATAACAACAGATAATGTGTGCGGGAAGTGAAGTAGAGTCGTAGTAAATTGTGCTCTGACACGGCTAATACAGTTCATAAATACGCAATCCTATTTATACCTACTTTTGAAAAGTATAATTTGGAATTAATCGAAGAATTCTACAGACTGTCCTAGGATGACGACCAAGGAATTATATACGAAGGTAAGACGCTAGGAAAATTTTAGCCAACTATCGACTAGTCTAATTAGCTATTCTGCGACAAGATAAGGTGGAAATATAAATCGTTAACTGCCGGTGCACTCACGAAAAGCATGATTTACTTTCTTTCATTTATGGCCCAGATAGTCAACAACAGCCCAATCGTGTCAGGTGTTCGATGGGGTGACATGCGGCGGCTTTAGACATAGTTGCTACTTGTCTGGCAAATTAAGTATTCATGAGTAGGATTAAATGTTATGCCGCTGAATACATTTTCGTCGGTGTACCTAGAGGAAAATGCATAAAAGCAACTAATTTATTTAATACTGGCAGCCAATTATATTACGACCGGGGCTGGTGAAATCCTGAACCGTAGGAGGAAAAGCATTTATCTAAATTCAAACCATCTATGAGATGGATTCGAATGAACTGTTCTTAAACCTCTAACGTTCTACACTATGGGTGTGATATAACAAGTCATTTAGAAAAGAGGTTTTTCTAATCCACTAAACATGTGTGTTAAATAAAATACACAAGATCAATAACATGATTATAAATAGGGTTAGAGTTGTGTGTTTAAAGTGCAAGGATTCTTCTTTCCGTGCCATGAGGGTATGGCATTTAGGACTGTTTACGTTTAATTTTATGGTTTGCATTAGAAGATAATTTTAAAGTTGCGTCGAAACGTTGACACCTTCCATTTTGAGTTTTTACCCATGTGTAGATCCTTGAGTTTTTGTTTCTATTCGGCAAAGATGTCTTATGACTTTTAAATTTTGTTCCATGATCTCTACAATGTAGTCATTGGTCATCTGTTTTATAGCAACAGAATTAACTGAAGGAATCTCTTGATTGTCAGTATGATAATTAGCTATGAAATAGAATAAAGTGAACTACTGTTAATTTTCTATAGCATATTAGCTAAGTCGGGTTGGCCGCTAAGTCTTATACAACGTTAATTCGAAATGCTTTTTCTAAAACATTGAGTACAGACTGGCATCTGAGCCTCAGATCGAAAATGAGGACGTGTTGTGAGTGTAGGGACAATGTACAATGGCGTGTAGTGTACTTTCACTCTCATCGCCCCCTTGACTTTACATCACATTCTGCATTCTACGCATCCGAAATAATGAAAATAATAACCTTTGTAGTACATTCAACTTCATGTGACGAAAATATGGGCTTGCTAGTACAGAGCGGGTACGCTTTAAACTATAATAGTCTTAATAACAAAGCCCATTGAAAAATAGTAGATCCACGTGGGTACTCGCGGTCAAACTAACCTTTTGTGCCATAGGTTAGACAAGTATTACTTAGAAAACTAGGCACTTAACCCCGCCCACATTAATGCCTGAGCTATGCTAATTAACCTAAACAACCGGGAGACGTTTGTGTAATTTAATGAAGGTTCGAGTAGGCATTCTTATTTTAAATGAATACTTTGGGTACATATAAGAACCTAAGAAGTGACATTTATTAAAAAAAAAAAAAAAAAGTTAGCTGGCCACTTTTAAATTAATTCGAGATATGTTCTGGAAAAGAATAGTTATCTGGAATCGCGACTTGGTTATCCAAAAAAAAGTTTCTGTACAACCTCCGTCAAATGGCCGGGGCTTTCTCCGGTTTTTAAACCTGTTTCTTTCGAAACTACTTAGATTTAACTTATCAGGTTCTTGCATGAACCCACGGAATAGTAGGTACCGATAGTGATGAAAAGTGTTTTAAAACTTGTACATTCAGCAACAATACAGTACTTGTTTTAATATACTATGAATAACCATTTACAGACTGGGAGATACAGAAGTGTTGTTTTCCTGTATTTATACACTAGTGCATTACTAAAATTTATGTATGAAATTGTACCTAGTTGATGTTTAAAAGATTCCAAAGTTTGTAACATAACGTTCAAAATCGACTTTAGACTATATTCCTTTAGTGTACACTTTGTATTTAAAATGAAGAGTGAGGATGTTAAATAGCTCTTTTCAGGGGCCGGATTATATAAGAGAAGTAAGGTTCCTGTATTAGCTTTTTAAAGTTACGCGTGTTTTTATGTGGAGGCTATGTTCAAAGTAGTGCTTGCGTTTTAATCTGAAGATTCTTTAAACGAGGCTATCTTTGGTTGGATATTGTAACAAGTTTTCCCTCGATTACCCCAGCTCTATTCTAGTTACACGTTGAATAACATCCAGGATTGCTGTGAGTCTAAAATTTTGTTTTTCGTGCACGTAGCAAGGTTGAAAATAATCGCGATTAAAAATTAGAGATTTGTTTATTATTATTATTATTATTATTATTATGTTTTTGGTTTGCAGATCTGAAAAAGCTAAGCCAGTTTTTTTTTTTTTTTTTAATCAATGAATAGTTGAACAGACCCATTGTATTCCAGTTTGTCTCGAGACGAAAATCTGGTCCATTGTGGATCTATTTCTTCTAAATCCACAGTGGTAATCTCTAATTATTTCATCTATGTATACGCGTAGGCGAGTTAGCAATATAAAGTTTAAGGCATTCTTCATCAAACCAAGGCTTGTTTCTCTGGTGTTTCTTCTCTCCTACACGTTCCTTCGCTGCGCCCTTCACTGTATCACGAATTGCCTCCCACATCTTACATCTATTTCACTATTACTTTCATCTTTATTACTACTCGAGTCGGCTAAGATTTCGAGTTGGTAGTCTGCTTTTACGCTTGTATTATCTAGTCGTTGAACTTCGAATTTAATTTGTTTTGATCCTTTGCTTTCTCTGTTCGCGATGCATAACTTTTCCCTCACTTTTGCGATCACTAATTGATGGTCGGTTCATCGTCCGCTCCTCTGTAAGACCTAACATCCATTATATCGGTGTGTCTTCGTCTATCTACTATTACGTGATCGATTTGGTTGAGCGTTTTGCCATGCGGAGTTACCCATGTGTATTTGCGTATGTCTTCGTGCTGGAAGTATGTACTCATTACTAGTAGGTTTTTCGAGATCTCGAAAGTTATCAGTCTTTCTCCATTGTTGTTGGTGATTTCGTGAAGGCAGTATTTGCCTATAGTTTTCCTCCGTCCGTACCTTTAGCATTGAAATTATCCAATACAATTTTCGTATTATATTTCCGTAATCGGTCAAACAGCCTTTCTAGCTCCTCGTAAAATGCATCTTTGTCGTTACCAGTAGGCACCTCGGTCGGAGCATAGACATTTACCAAAACCGTGTTGCACCATCGGGTACGTATTGTAACGTACCTTAGTCTTGCGTTGACGAACACTATATTCTGAACTGCCGGAAGGATACTGTTCGTAGTGAGGAATCCTATTCCAAAATCGTGATACTGTGTTCCTCCGTAGTAGAGAGTGTACATGCCCTGTCGGATGCTATCTTGACCCTCCTACCGGACTTCTTGTATCGCTAATATGTCCAGCTTGTACTTCTCGGTCTCGCGTACCGCCACCTGAAGAGCTCCCGTTTTGTATGACGATCGTACGTTCCTATTCTAAGATCTTTCTTAATCCTGTTGTTGAAGCAGTCCCCGCCCGGAGATCCGAATGAGGGTCTAGTTTACCCCAGGAAAATCCATGATCCATCTGTTAATATTTCACATGATTTAGCGGTGTAGAGTTGTTAGCCCTACGACCTCACAGTAATGGCAGACAGACATTCAAGATGATGTCCTCTCCATCTTTGAACCTTCCCGATGTCATTCATCTTCAGGCATTACCAGTAGTATTGGTGATGCCGCTTCCCCTCACCATATTATTTTTGTTCGGAATTCTCTTCCCCTAGCCTTTGTAATCTCTCTACTAACTGCAAGGCAGGTTTAGCTACTGGTTTTGGTCCGCCCCGGAATATTTCTGGTACCCACCATATCTGGTCAGCATTCCTCTATCCGCCACCTGGGAAGGCGCATGGTGGGAGACTCCAACCCGATTAAGTTTACTAAGATAAATTTTAGTTCATTTCACTTAATTTTCAGCCGTCAGAATTTTACAATATTCCATAAAGTATGAGAGATATTTTCAGGGTTTGCTGAGGTGGACCCAGCCCAATAAAACCCAGTGGGTTTTTTCGGGTTGGACCCACTTTAAAGCCCAGTGTTTTTTTTTTTAATTTAATGTTTGCTTTTAAATGATTACTTTGCATTTTAGATTGTTAGAATGCAATGACTTCTGTCGTTTAACTCTAGAATAATATTGCTATGTAAATTCTGCAACACTTTGTGATATTGAAATAGAAGGAAGTATTCGAATTTAGACAGGGGCTTTGTTAAGGTCCACTTTATTTATTCCAGCAGTTACCTGTAGAAACAGGAAAAACTCTGGAAAACCTCAGTCTAAATAGTTGGCCGTGGGGTTCGGATCCACGTGCCTAACTATTGCCGATCCCAAGTTCGCGACGTTACCATAAGAACCGGGTGCTCCGTCTATTCCGGTCTTGTGATTGTCGATTCGGACGGCCAAGTGACACTGGAAAGGTTGAGCAGCAATTCAGACCATGTTCGGGCCGCGGTGGCTCAGTGGTAGAGCGCTTACCTGTGGTGCGTGGGGCCCTTGATTCGATCTCAGTTTGTGGTCTTTGTGATGAGTAAACACCGTGTACATGGGTTATCTCGGGGTTCTCCAACTTTCTCCCATCATTCATTCGACAGCCAAAGTTTCAAAAACTTTGAAACTTCAAAAACTTTAAAAACTTCAAATCCGGCTGAGGCGGATCAGTGAGATCATCCCAAATGGGGCTCTCTTTTTCCTGTCTCACTTGTGAATAGCGGAATGCCGGGACCTATAATTATCGTGGGGCCCTGAACCATGCACTGTTTTGAATCTAATGAATACATACCTTGAAGTGAGGTCACCCACATACAGAACAGACCCTCTCCATGCCTCCCGATTCCACAGTAGTGAGCAAAGGTGTTCATTTTCGTCAAACCTCTCACCCTCACGTTACAACTTTGCCCTCACCCTGATGCCTTCTTCGCTCAGCCATCACACTCTCACCCTCGCGTTCCAACTTTGCTCTGTCTCAAGCAGTGAGGCTGAGGTCCGTTCTCATGAGCCACCCTCGTGATGTTGAATAGCTTTGAATTTAACAATAGGCGTAAAATAGTAATTTCTCTGGGAGACTAGTAGTATAATTGTGCTGTATGTTTTAGTTCTTGTATTTCACTCTTCCTTTAATTTCCCTTTCACTTAAAGCATAGGTGTTCGACCTCTCTCAAGAGTAGTTCTCATGAGGGCGAACCTCACACTCAGATCTTCCATCAGCCCGCACCACCACCGACACTCACGTTCAAATTTTGCCCTCACCCTCAAGCGGAGAGGATGAAGGCCAACTCGTGAGGTTGAACATCTATGATTGGGACACACTGACACCGACTGAGATACAGAGGTCTGTACGCAGCTTTACATTTGCATGCATTAACATTTTATTTCTAAAACTCGAAGAAACCCGCCTGGGCCCGAGTGGGCTGTTTTTTTTTTTAATACCAATTTTTTTTTTCCAAACCCTGGCTGTTTGGGAACAGTAGTCGCTCATTGCTCGAGCGCTCACCTCTACTCTGTGGGGTCCCGATTCGATTCCGGCTCGTGCCATATGAGCTTTGTGGTGAATAAAAACCGTGTGCGTGGGTTTTCTCTAGTTTCATTCCACCAAGTCTTGAGAACTAACAGATAAGTTTAAAGTTTACATATCATTCAGACCACACAATGATTAAAAATACTGCACTTTTTTTTTTTTTTTTTTTTTTTTAAAGATCTGATTTAAATCGCGATTTAAATCAATCAACCATGCCACGCAATACTACACTCCGAATAATCTTATTCTCCTTACAAATAACTTTTACTCACTCCAACTGCAAGGAAAAAATCACCATGAAAGCTAAGCTTACTCCACACCGGAATTCTTGCTGTTGTGGTATACGTAGTGTCTGTATTTGGTTGCTCTGGGGGATGGACTACCCCAGAATGTATTGCGTAGCCTACTTGAATTCAACAGTTTGTTAGTAGTGTGTTTCTGTTTGCAAATCAGTTCCGCCACAACCACAGGTGCTTGTGGTCAATGGCGGAACAAGTAGTGAGAGTGACAAAAAGTTCTTCCCTCTCTGGTTGTAATTACTCTCACCAGTCTAGCTAGTTTCACTTCTTCGTGGGTGGATACTACTAATATTTTGTAACTGCTGTACTGTATGTGTATACAGGGTGTTGCAAAGTTACAGCAACAAAAGCACCTCACGAGATTAGACCATATAGGGTGTGGTATTCATGCTTTCGAAAGTGTGGGAAAATTGACTTGAGCTTTATATTTCCAATATCATTAGCACTAGAACTGAGGCGGCATTGATACCCAAGAATTAAGACCTGCTGTGTCAAAAAATGCATGCAGTGGATTCCACAAAGGGAGCAGGGGGGGGGGGTATTCCCGGACATTCTGTAGAATAAATAGTGGGTCCAAAATACACGAGTAAGATGAATTTCCATATGATTGAAGATGATAGACGTAATCATCTCCGTGCAGCTCGGCAGTGACGATCTCTTGTACTGATACACACCGGAAAAACGTCAAAATGTGTGCAATTCTTACTTTTGTTTACGCAAGCACGCACGCATCTTTGTTAAAATCGTGCCTCAAAGAAAATCAGATTTCGACCTGGCGCAAACGAATTATTACTGCTTACTGGAAAATTGTCCCTTTTGCGTGATTATATCGACACACCTTAACTAGAGAGAGTTGCTGAGAGTCACTTTCTTTGCAAAATTCCTTGCGCATCAGTTGCACAATTCTGTAATATGCGTTTTTGGATAGAGCAGACCACAAGTCTTTGACGGTACCACTTGTACTGTTAATGGTATTGGAAATATTTGCTTCTATAGCATTAGTATTGTAAAAACGTTTAAAATAAAATATGTAAGCCTTTTTTTTTTCGCGGTAACTATTTGTAACATTACTAACGTCTCCTTAAGTAAGAATTACTTGTATATAGGTAATTAAGAAAACAAATTATACCCTAGACACTGTAAATTTACGAATATGTAAGGTATTCCGGGTTTCCCAGTTCTCTGTATTGTCAACTTTAGAGAAAAAAAACAGTCTTCAATACCTTATCTTCCTCAAACTAAACATCAACATAATTGTACACAATAGGCCTAGGAGAAAGTTTTGGTTATCCCTGACCTCAAGCATCCCAGTTGTCAGTGTTTCCAACCAATTTTAAGAAAATATGTTTTTCGTATTTCTTGCCGTTGGACGTATCCGCATTGATTTACGCCAAATTCGACATGTGCTGTCATGTGCATTAGGTGCTGGGAGAGTTCGTGTGGTTTTTTTCCGGTGCCGTAGTTGTCAGGGTTGCCAGTCAGTTTGAAAAAAGTAAAATTTCAAATTCCTTTCATATCGTTGAAAAAAAAAACCCAACCTGTTTACACTACCGTTAGTAGAAGTATCCGCACCAAATTGGCATAAAATTTATACGGCACAATAGAAGAACCCTGTAGGTGTCCTCGTTCCTAGGCACGCCAGTTACCAGTGTTGCTAATCTGTTTTACAAAACAGACTGTTTGTATGTCTGAGCACATTCAAGGTATCAGAGTTTTCGATTGTTAGTTGTTTCAGGCTCAGCGCTCACTTGTTACTTGTGCTGTCGATTATTTAAATCCTGTTTGTTCTTCTATGCTTTCATTCTTGTTATATTTCTTTTTCCTCCCTCTCTCTTCCTTTTTGTGTTCCCTACGTTCACCTGCAAACACCTATCTCACATGCTTCTACTACTGCATCGGTCTTACTTTGTAGTGCGTCTACAGTATATCGTCCCCTGTTAAATCTACATCCGGACAAATTAACAGTTGGTTCAAGCCATTCAGTGTTAGTCCCATTTCGACTTAAAAAAAAAACGTACAAAGAGTATTGCAGAGTCTCTCTCTCTCTCTCTCTCTCTCTTTCTCTCTCTCTCTCTCACTCTGTGTGTGTGTGTGTGTGTGTGTGTGTGTGCGCGCGCGCGCGCGCTTGTTTTCGGGAACTCAAACTGTACCAGGGTATTTGTACAAGTTTCGTACAGTTTTTTTCTTTTTGATACATTCTCATGCTTTTTTGAAATAAGTAGTGGGTAAACTGTCGCACTATATTCCAGATTCTTTATTTTTATCGTAAATGAACATGGCATAAAATAATACTTGTATATCTGTTGTGGTGGTTCTCGTAATGTGAAATATTAAATCTTCGTTGAGGGAAATTACTGTTAGCCACAATCCTGAATGTAATGTAGGCTTGTAACTAACTATATGGCTTATGGAACTCGAAAATTCATCGCCGCAGTAACAAACGTTCGCCATTGGATTCTATGCTGGGCAACATCAAGCAAGTTTTCATCACGAGCAGTGGCTGCCGGTGGTTGTCTCTACTGGGTGTTGCACCCAGACTCTTCGCCAGCCACAAAGAGTAGGGGGTTAAGAAAAATTAGGGAAGGGCTTGGGCTTACGAAACATACATAAAATTAAATATGTATGTATTGGGGCAAGGAAAATGTACAGGGGCACGGCCCACCTCTTGGCTGCGGGCCTGGACTTTCACTATGATAGAGGAAATTGGGTAGCTAAGCACCTAATCAGTCACAATCAACGTAGAGTGTAATTATGTAAGAAGACACAAAAGAAGTAGTAACCATATTTTCAAATAAAGGGGGCGTTAAATCAATTACTTACGATTTTGAGAAAACTTAGAAAAATATCGTAGCTATAATATTGAGAATATAATTTGATAGTCACAATTTTTCGTGACTAGAAATTTGTATCAGTTATTGGTATTGTTAATATCAGTTTTAGAAACTTTTAAGATTCACTAAACGTTTTCTCCAAGCTATTTTGAACGATAAAGTCGAACAATCCCACAGCTTCTGACTTTGATCGAAATTCTTCTGCCGAGTGTATTGAAGACAGTTCGGGAAGATAGAGATTTTCTTTGTCAAGAAATGTGTAAATTGAACGTAATTTCTCCAGTTTGTTTTGAAAAATTGCAAAAGTAACTTGGAAATTTCTCTGGAGTAAACAGCGTGGCTGCCATAACGGACCATGTGATTGTAAAGCGCGATTTTGCTTCGCAAGTAATCACATCGCATACTTCCTTTGCTTCCCTTACCTACTCCGTTCTTTCACTCTTTCTCGTTTTTGATAGCGTGTTTTTATTTTCTGTTTCACTCGAATCGTCAAGCTGGTCTTTAATATGCCTAATATTTGTTTCAAAGCAAAATGGAAAATAGCCTTTTGTATCAAGGAATTTCTCGATTTTGAAGTTAAAGAAAATTTGCACAAGAAGCATTATTTTACTTTCGATAAATAAATAAATAAAATTGCTGCTAATAAGTGTTTTCTTGAGTACTTCAGGGTGATGGATTGTGTGAATTTTTATCTTCTTCCATCTTCACTATCTTATTCATGCATTGAATAATATCCATGTTATGTTCAAAGACAGTTATTCACGCTTCTGGACAGAAAGTTCCAATAAGAGGGCTCCTCGCTCCCCCCCCCCTAAAAAAACTTTTAACAGCGCACTAGAGCTTACAAATTACCATAAAATACAATGGACAACGATCTCGAAATCTTGTCGATTGATGAGTCCTGAAACTTCAATTAAATAATGACATCATAATCTTTGGAAACTTATTCATCAATGGACGAGATCACAGTCCATTGTATTTCATGTTAATTTGTAAGCTCTAGTCAGCTATGAACTTACATTTTTGATAGTTCTATTAGTTTTTTAAATATTTAAGATGGGGGGGGGGGGGCATTGGGGACTACGAGAAAAAAAAAGTACACACGCCTTGCAAATTCGAGAAAAACATGACATTTCTATTTATAAAAGCAGCTTTCGTAATAAATAGATTCACTTGATAAACGTAACAATGTATATACACAGCATTTTAAATAGGACGACACAATATCATAGCTTTAAAATCATGATTTCGCGATTAAAGTGACTTGAGGCGCCCGCAATTACCTCTGTCGAAAGGCGGCACTGGACTGATTGCTGATGCTGTCTAAAATTTCATGAATATATGGAGACAGGAAGAGGAGAGGACACTTAATCTCGTTTGTCCACTATAAACTATGAACCAAATTTTTAGTTCTAACTTAGCTTTTTACGCTTGATATCGCTGTGGGGCCAGGTTTTTTTATTCATGTCTTAATTCTTGCAAAAAAAGTAATATTATTTGCAGTATTTTCTATTACATACAGAGTACGGTATACTATTATACGAATAACTCAGGATTTATGATTAAAAAAAAAACAACGATAAGAAGCGTATAAACTTAGAACTGAAAGTTTGGTCCACATTGGATTAAACTGGAGGTGGGCATAAGAGTTAAAATATTTGCTCTAGCGTCTATCTTCCGACACTAAGGAGTCACTCCAATAACCAGAAAGTCGCGCGCGAGATTCATCATTCTGTAGTAACTTCATTGTTGAAACAAACACACACACACACGCACACACACACACACACACACACACACATATATATATATATATATATATATATATATATATATATATATATATATTCCCGCGCTACCGTCTGAGCCACGGCGACTCTTTCTCTCTCTACATATATATATAATAATGCACAGCCATATTCAATCCACTACTGGATGAGGCCTCTCCCGGAGGAGGTCGTCTACTGCTCCCACGCTGACCAGACGTGTTGGGAGAGGAGAGCCGAAGCTCTCAACTGTGATCGCTACCTCTTTATTCAGGTAGCTCCCCAATTGGCCTCACGACGCTGGGTGGACGCCGCACAGGCAACACCATCTGGAGTACTGCAACGGTCACCCGTCCAAGCACTGACCAGACCCAGAGCTGCTTGACTTCGGTGATCTTACGGGAACCGGTAGGCCAGCTCGGCTAGGGCGTTGCCCTTTATATATATATAAAATATATAATAAATAATAATAAATGCATATATATGTATTCATTTATGTACTTTCATACAACCCCGTACACACACACAGATAAACTAGAACTGCGAGTAAATGAACTGAACTAACGGATGACCTTTCTGCAGCGTGGGAGAAGGTCTTGCCACCACAAATGCCACCTTATGGAATCAATGCAAAGTTAGAAGGGGGGAATGAGCAGAAACGTTCTTCTTGCATTTGCCGTGTAACGTCTAAAGTCCTGTACTAATTGTATTACAAATGCCAGTCCAACATCTAGTGGAGGGGAAGGCTATGTAGCGAGATATGCGTTCAAGCGTGTGTGATTAAACTCTCAACTTGTGAAGTATTTTTTTCTCTTCCTAAAGGAACTATGAACTCCGCAGGGTAGATTATTATTACGTATTCTGTATTTTATAGTGATTGAATTAAAGATTAAATAACTTTAAGTGGGTGTTGCGCAACGGGCAAACAATAGCACCCACTGCCACTGACTACAAGCACTTACTTCTCGAAGATCTCTTCTAATATTGTCCTCCCAACGACGTCGGTCTTCCCAATGGTCTCCTTCGAACCAGGATAGAATATAATCTTCGTTTTTTCCCCATCCGAGGTACATGGCCTGCCCATCTTTGTCGTCGCGTTTTCATTATTTTTACATCTGGTGAATCATAGTCCGTGTAGTTCTCTCCTCCATTCTCCAGTAATCTCGTCTCGTTTTGTCCTGTATATTTTTCTCAACCTTATTTTCAAACACGTAATTTATGTTCATCTGCTAGGGTCGTACTTCAACTTTCGCAACCGGAAAGTATTACCGGCGGAATAACCGTTCTGTATATTTTTAATTTCAATTTCCTTGATATTAATCGCGATGTTAGAAGTTTTTGGACTGAATAGAAACGCGTTCCCCGATACTACGCGACTTTTTATTTCTTCCGTGACCTCATTTTTGCTTGTTACGTATGCTCCCAAGTATTTAAATTTGTTTACTTTCTCTATGACATCCCTAATTATGTTGTTTATGTCCTTCGTTCCCTGTGTTTCGGCTTATCATGTATTTTGTTTTATCTATGTTCACCTGTAGACCTATCTCATCGCACGGTTCTACTCAGACATCGGCGTTGCTTTGTAATATATCTATATCGCCCCTATTTGAATCTACATCACCCGCATAAACGAACAGTTTATTCAAACCATTCAATGATAGTCCCTTTTTGTCCCTTTTAATTTTTAAAATCTATTATGAAGCAAAGTTAATCAGTGGTTATAAGGCATCGCCTTGTTTCAGTCCGTTGCGAATCTTGAAACTATCTGACATATTAACTATCTGTACTCTGCTTATGGGGTCGCTGAAATACATCCTCACTAGTTGAACCAGTTTTTTCAGAATTCCAGATCGTATCAGGATACTGTATAACTTTTCCCTTTTGATAGAATCATATACTTTCTTAAAATCAATGAATAGCTAGTGAGCCGTCCCACATTGTATTCCCATTTCTTCTCCAAAATTTTTCTCAAAGCAAAAATCTGGTCCAACGTTGATCTATTTCTTCTAAATCCACATTGGTGATCTCCAATTATTTCATCTACATATACACTTAGGCGTGTTAACAGAATATTACTTAATACCTTGTAACAGGTTGGAAGTAACGAGATTCCGCCATAATTATTACAGTCCGATTTATCGCCTTTTTTGTAAATCGGAACCATTATTGAGGTTTTCCATTCCTTTGGGAGCTCCTCCTTTCTCCATATAGCACTTATCAATTTATGTAGTTCCTTGATTAGTGCTGTTCCTTCCGCTGGAATATTGTCTATTCCTGGTGTTTTGAAATTTTTCAGTTTCTTTACCGACATCTCTATCTCGCTAGGTTCGTGAATCCACGCTTCTGCGGTATGGATTTCAAATTCCTCGGTTCGTTCCCCATTGTGTACATTAAGAAGTTTATCGAAATAACTTTTCCACACATCGACAATTTTAGTCGGATCCGCCTGAAGATCTCTACGTTCATTTTTAACCATTCCAGTGTAGACTTGGAACAATGTGAAATATTTGAACCAAGTGCTATTTTGATATTCAATTCTATTTTTATGGGACGTTATTTAAATTATCGACTGAAGTGTCAACAACGGCTTACCTGTCCACAGGATAGAAGAATGAAGTTCATTGATCAAGGTTCCTGTCATGGGAATGGGGGAATAGCGATTAGAGTATATACTGAACGTTCAATTCCAGCATTCACCTGATGGGACTGCTGAAAACCTTAGCCAGGAGGGCCTGCGTCGGACACACTCGACACTCGGAATCGCTCTGCCTGCTGAATATTTATTCGAGTTCAGTGATCGTAGCCGCTGGACTACGGGAGCTGTATATAGAATATTATTTATTAAGCATCAGCTCGGAAGTGTTCTCGTTGATCGAGTAGTGGCTGTGTACATGGATTTTGTCAAATGAGGAGCAAAGAAGCAGCAAAAGCTCGTAAGTCCATTTTTAAATAAAAAAAGTAAATAATCGTTCTTTTTAAGATCTGAATGAAAAGCTGCATCGAATAGAGTAAATTCCTGATAGAAGTACTTATCCCATCGTAATATGTACTTCCTTCATAAAATTACTGTGCGTGATTCACTACATCTCTTCATTAGTCTTAGAGACAAACTTTGTTAGCCTGTTTAAATTTCGTCAAAATTTAAGTTTCTTTTCCCCTTACAACTAGAATTAACGGTGTTTTCAAGCAAGCTACGTCAACTAAAGAAAGATCAGGTCTATTTTACTAGTGGAAAACGCTTGCGACTTTGTAAATGGTATGAGAGACATTGGGAGAATTCCTACTTCGACAGCAGAAAAGTTAAATTTTTATCAGTTAAAGCTGAATTTATATCGATAATTTCTGAATATTCGAAGACTAATCATCCTAGATTTAGTTAAAATTGTCCAGATTAGCTACACAATGTCAGGAAGAATTCCATTTAAACCCCTAAGGGTCAGTTCTACAATCAACGGCTAAACTTCTAGTCAGCGCTAAGTTGAGGACAACTCTCATTGTCCGTATTCTCATTGGCCAAAATCAGACTTGGCCTCAACTTAGCGCTGACTAGAAGTTGACCGGTCGATTGTAGAACTGACCCTTAATCGGAAGTACGTAACTTTTGGAAACTGAAGTCTCTCATTCCCAATCATTTTCTCTTTCAGAAAATCCACTTCTTTGCAGTTTTATTATATCGTCTCGGACAACCCAGCACTCAAGAAAGTGTCTGCAGCGATTAAAAGTCTCTGGGTGCTGGTGTTATGAAAGTTGGCGTTGAGAAAATCTCGCATAGCTCGAGAGAGAACATTCAAGTTTTCTTTCAGCATCTTCTAAATTTAAGCTTTTCCAATGTGCCTTCTTATTGTATTGAAGATGTTCCTTCATATGACAAATTTTCGGGCCAATGGCAATCTCTATACCCCTTCCGACATTTCAAAGGTAAAATTATGCTAATTTTTGTCCTATCGGGAGAGAGAGAGAGAGAGAGAGGGGGGGAGGATTTAATGTAGTGACTCGCTATGTAAAAACCGTTATGTAAAAAATAAAAGTTTCTCAGTTTGAACTATGAAGTAATTCACATAATCAATTTTTTAAACTACTTCTTCTCTGGAAATGAAAAATTAAAGTTTCAACAGTCGAATGGTCCTTTGCACCAAGCGGCCGTGGCTCAGTTGTAGAGATTTGGCTTATCGTTCGGGAGGTGCTGGGATCAATACACGCGCCCGGCCATCCTCTCAGAGGTTTTCCCTCAGTCACACCAGGTAAATGTCGGAATGTTACCCACAAAATAGGCCCTGCCCGTCTACCTTCCACAGTCCCTTCCCACACCCTATCACGTCTTGAGCCTCAGATGCCTAATGGCCTTAAAATAGATCCAAAATTCAAAATCCTTTGATACTTGGCTACAATTTGAGTATGTTGAAATCACGTTTGCAAAATTTATATCTTTAAACTATACTAGCCGTTTAATTTTAATTTATCAGTATGCAGGTTGGACCATCCGTGTTTCGGGTGAGCGTTGCTCCCACTTTTTTGTGTTCAGCTCGCTCAATTTTGTGGTGGCTTGATCCACGTCACTTTAAATTTAACGTCGCTGCGTTTTCTCCGAGCATAATGTGTCCACGTTTGTGTGTGTGTGTGTGTGTGTGTGTGAATTTACCCTGCATTTCAGTTGGTATCTGCCGTTACTATAATAGTGAGGATAAACGTTAAAGTGTGCTATTAATTTACTTAAATCCCCTGGTTAGGTAGAATTGTAAAGAAAAGCTATTGGAAATATACAGGGGCTGGACAAAAAATCTAAAACGTTTGAAAAAGTGTGAAAATCATACCTAGTATGGTGTGGGGCCTCCTTTTGCGTCCAAAACCGCTTGGATCCGACGTGGAATGGACGTATATAGCACCTGAATCGTGGTGTGTGGACTGTTGTACCATTCTTCCTCCAAAACATGCTCCAGTTCCTTAAGGGATGATGGTGGAGGGTAATGAGACCGAATAGGCCTTTTTAACACAGACCACAATGGCTCAATGATGTTCAGATCTGGTGATTGTGGGACCCAGGGGAGGTGTGATAGCTCCTGGTCATGCTCCTCAAACCATGATTGCACCGTTTTTGCAGCGTGACAGGGTGCCAAATCATCTTGGTAGATGCCATCACCATCCGGGAACAATGGGTAGAACCTGGTCCCCCAAAATGGCCTCATACGCCTTAGCATTCATCATTCCATGCAGGGCTATGATGGGACCTGCAGGAAACCACGATATCACTGCCCATACTGTAACAGAACCACCCCCATGCTTTACAGTTGGGTGCAGGCAGTCTGGATCATAGGCCTGCGACGGTGTTCTCCATACGTAAACACGACCGGTTGTTGGAAACAAGGTGTAGGTCGATTCATCGGAATACATTACGTGTTTCCACTGATCAAGCGTCCACTCCTTGTGGTCCTTGCACCACTGGATACGCCGCTTCGCATTTACCGCTGTGACAAGAGGTTTGGCGATCGCGGCCCTGCCATGAATTTTCATTTTATGAAGTTCCCGTCGCACTGTTTTTGATGAAACCGGGTTCTGTAGGCCGGAATTGAGTTCAGACGTAATTTTCATTGCAGTGGTCTGCTTTTTAGCTGCTACAATCCGTTTCAATGCCCTCCTGTCCCTATCGAACAGGATTGTCTTTCGACCACTGTTGTGCTTTGCAGACGTTGTTCGCATGCATTGTGTATGCCATCGTGACATTGTACACAGTGCCTGTCGATAGCCGCACAATGGTCGCCACTGTTACTGAAGCTCCAACCAGACGGGCACCAACGATCATGCCTCCTTGGAAGTCTGTCAGGTCGCCCATTTTACCGCACCACTTGCACACCACGACACTCATAGGTGAACTGGGTACTGCTGACGGAAGAGGAAGGTCCACATGACACATTGAAAACAAAACACGATCGGCAACCGCAACACGTGGTGTATAGTGGCGGGCCACACTTACGTGTCCTGTATGACGTGTTTTTAGATTTTTTTGTCCAACCCCTGTATAGTGACTTTGGAGACACCCTGTACTTTATACAAACATCAAAGCGTGTAAAGTGTATGCAGTGGTGCCAACTCATGGGACACATCTAGTTTTTTTAGTTTTTATGTAGAAAGGGGCAATTTTGGTACAAATTGATTTTCTTTAAAATCCAAAAGGTGTGATAGAACAATCAAAATAATAATAATAATAATAAACAATACAGAAGTATCCCAATCCTGCCCCATGGGGTTTGAACCAGTGAAAATGCGCCCGGAAAGCGAGCATGTTGTCTATATTAGTATTATTTTTTCCTATTGGGTTAAATTGGGCGGGTTTACTGTAATTGTGATTTAGCGATGCATTTCTTAAACTAATACACCTTATAAACCTTTGGGATGAACATAAGTTAGCGCCCATATTCATTTTATCTACATCTATTACACACCTTCTGATTTTGTTTCTATACAAGTTTTGTGATTTATTCGATTTCAGCATTTTTATTTATGGTTCGTTCAGCAGAGGTATTCGTAAAGAGAATCTGAAAGAGCGAGCGAGGGGAGAATGTGACTTGTGTTGATTCTTTTAACGGGTCGACACTTGAGAAGATTTTCGGAGTCGCGAAGCAGTAAAGTCACCGATGTCGATTGTTATTGATCTGCAAGTTTCGTGTTTCTTGTGAAACACGCTACGAGGGAAGTAGAGGGCAGTGACTTACGTTGTAGCTAATAAGTTTCGCGGATCCTTTTGCGGGGCAATTAAACTCGTCAGGAACAAGAAATCTTAAATGAATTTAATTTAATAAAAATCTAAGTATGTGATCTGCATAGTCACTCACAGTAATAAGGCATTGTATTGTTTCTTTTCTCTTTGTTGTTTGGGATGATGAAAATGCAAATTGCGTAGCTTGGAGGGGCGTATGGAAATAGCTTTTAGTGTAGGTATGTCACACAACCCGCACGCAGATCGTGTGCGACCCTCAGCGCTTGTACATGCATTCCGTATAGTAGGGTAACCATTCATCCCCGGTTTGAAAAATAAAATTAACAAACTGTGGCGTATGGAACTCGCAAGTTCATCGCCGCAGTAACAAACGTTCCCTCTTTGATTATATCCTTGGCAGCATCAAGCCAATTTTCATCACGAATACCTACTTCACAAAGATCTCTTCTAATATTGTCCTCCCAACGACGCCTCTGTCTTCCCAATGGTCTCCTTCCATCCGGCCTTCCAACCAGGATAGAATATAATCTTGGTCTTACCCCTATCCGAGCTACATGACTTTGCCCACCTTAACCGTCGCGATTTCATTATTCTTACAACATGGGGTGAGTTGTATAGTCCACGCAGTTCATTATGCAGTCTCCTCCATTCTCCAGTCATCTCGTCCCGTTTCAGCCCATATATCTTAAACTTTTATTTTCAAACACATAATTTGAAGAATAAAATTTCCTTCGAAAATTTATCTCTATAGCTCTTCTGTTTTTATTATTATTATTATTATTATTTAGATATTGTATAATTAATGTATAATACCCGTGCTGTCTAGGCTATTGTAACTGCTGTATCAAGCACGTAAAATATATTATTATTATATTAGTTTCCTTACATGGCTACAGGAGCAAAAAAAGAAAAAGAAAGCCGTCGGAAACATGGTCGCCCCAAGAGAAATAAGCCCGTAACATTTTTTTTTTTTTTTTTTTTAAGTTCTGATATCCTCAGACATGTAAGTCGTGTACAAAAAATTAGATTTTTCTAAAATAGTGATTCAATAGTGCTGGATGATTGGATGTGGAATGACTCATTACTTTCTCACCATCGAAAGTTTGAGTTTTGTATTCGATCACATTCATTTCCTATGATGTTCAGTATCACATGAAATAAGTTCTTGTTTATATTTCTTCATAAAAGACTTCTGAATTTTATATATTTAGTGTGCTATACTGTATATTTAGTAGTTACCATGGCTACAAGCGAGACAAGGCGTATATTATATGATTGTCCGGAAGAACTTTAGTTAGCCAAACGTTTTAGTCAGTTGCTAAGATATTGCTAGAAAGAAGGTAGCTGTTCTCTTCATACGCATACTAAGTTACTAACAGCACATGTAGATTGTGTTTGTGTTTATGGTAGTCTTGCTTTTCTTTCTCTCGTGCTGCTAATTATTTGTCCATCTTTAGTCTGCAGTGGTTCTCTCTGATGTCCGTTATTCCTGAGAAGTGGCTGTAGGCGGCTGGCATTCTCACGCAAACATTTCGTTCTTACAGGGCAATAACCGAATCACACATTCCTTATATGAGAAAACTTCGTCTTGGAAACGAGATGTTATGTTCTCTGGAATGGCTTTTTTCCAGTTAAGAGGGAACTGTAGATTTGGAAGCTTATTACAAAGGATGTGGTTGTTTGAGACCTGTAGACATGGTTAACGAAGTGCATTATGTACTCGACTAACACTTGGATTCGCTTTTGTGTGGAATTTCATTTTGAACAAGTAATACACATTAAAACAAGGATTAACCTTTTTTAAATTATTGAATTCTACCTTAATTTATGTAAAACTACTCAAATAACCAGATAATCGTGGGCTTCCTATAATTAAAAATAGCTGAAAAAGCACTTGCTGCTCGTAGCATGTACGAATAGTATCAAATAGACTGTATTAATATCGAAATTGATATTAATAGCCTGCTTGTAGTATTGATGAGTCTTAAAGTGCACCACTTTCGATTTACGTTAGAACGTCACAATTTTAAAATTTTCGGATCTGTTCTAATTTAACAAAAGAATGAAATACAGTTTAAAATCTCGCTATATTCCTACATAGTTATGGCAATACATAGTGACTTGTGAGTCAATACAGTCGACTTGTAGTATTTGAGTCTCAAGCGCATAATTTTCGGGTTATATTAGAATGTCACAATTTGAAAATTTTCAGATCGATTTTAATTTAACGGAAGAACACAATTTAGTTTAAAATCTCGCTATTTTCCTGTAATGTGACTTAAATTGTCAACTTGATTACAAAACTAAATCAGATTTAATTTTCAAAACTTCGAAATTGAAAGAAGTTCTTCAAATAATTCTTCAATTGTAAATAACTATAAAATTATTACCATTTTGAATCTTAGAATCATATTTACTATGTTCCAGATATTTTGTCCGTAATCTTTATACTTGTGTGTGTGGAGGGGAAGGGGGGTAAAGGCAGAGCAGAGCAGACTGCCTGGTATGCAACCAAACATACACTAAAATTTTAAATTGGAAGAAAATTGTGTTCGATTTAATTAGGAGAAATATTTGTAGCAGAGATCTTCAATTATTTTTTACCTGGGGTCCGGATTGATAGTAATACCTACCGTAGTTAAAAGACCTTTGCGGTCCATGTAGTTAGTCGAGTAAGACATTAGGGTTGTTTGCTCCTTATTGTATGGGATAGACCCAGGTACAAAAAAATAAAAATAAATAAATACAGCATGAATTTACGTTATATTTCTATGCTCAACAGTTGGCAGTAACTATTTAATTTCGAAATTTGATGAAAGAGGCAAAGAGAATTCAGTTCAATTAAAGTACGGAACATTGTCACCTGTAGATTGAATATTCAGAGTATACAGAAGACCCTATAAGTTGTAAGTTCTCTTAAATGTTTGTGCTGCAAAGTTTGTGTTGAGTACGGTACCGTGCTTGGTATCAAACCGTGTAGACCCGGGTAAAAAAAAGGCATTGGGAACCTGATCTGGACCGGAGTACGCAATTTGAAAAGCCCTGTTTGTACTGTTTTCTTAAAGTGGATCTGGGAGCAACTGCTGAAGTGAATGTATAAGGTAACTAGTAAAGTTCTGTCGGATTTTGCCCCCTACAAAGAGAAACGCGATAACATTTAATAAGACTTACCTGGAAAATTAGAAATAGTGCCCAACAGCAGCACTGACCTGTCTAAAGCTTGGGCCAAATACGGTGCATAAATGTTATGTTGTCACGAGGTATAAAGCTGGTGAGTAAATTGAGGGAGCTAGATTGAGTCTGAAATAGTCTCTCGATCTGCTTTCATTGGTCCGCTAGCGTGTTAGATGCGAGGTGGCATATAGTGCAGAAATACTGCAACGAAAGATTGTAGCCTCGCCAGATTGAGGTTTCAGCAACTACAACTGAAGAACCTTATAGAACAGCTTTGTTTTAACGATTTGTTGACAACTTCCAACGCAGAAGCTACTAGGTCTACGACTGCGGTTGAGGCGTCGTTGGAAAGGCCTCGGTGAGGCGTGGTCAAAGTCGCACAGATCGGATAAGCTGGTCCCGAGAGGTCGGGGGTTCCATTTCCCTATAGTAACTAATGGGGACAATCGACAATTATCCATTCACCCACTCAGGAACAATTAGGGTTAGGAGGGTGCCGTTTGGAAGGGCTCAGAGAAACTTTTCCAACGATACTGTAGTTACGATTCACTGGAAAAGTTTCCTGCTGCCCTTTACGAATTATTGCAATCCACAGTATTCTTTGTTGACCCTGCAACACTGCAGAATCCGAACGTAATTGACGCCTAAGAATTGCAAAGACGACTTTTTTCATTTCGCAAAAGTAAAGTTTTCGGCAGAAACTGGCTCAATAAAACTTAATATTTAATATTTTGAGATAAGATATAAAAGATAAACCAGTTTTAACCAATCTGCTTGGTATGTCATGAAAACGTCTACACGGGTCTCGTATACGTTATTTTCATACGACTGGAATTGTTTTAGCCAATTTGATAAAAAGCATTTCACTGCAAAGGATTTCATTTGCATTTGAATTTTTCATTTATGGTCTTGATGCATTTCTGAGGCAGGACATCTTGCATGGAATATTGATAAGACAGCTATACGTGTTATGCTATTTTGCGAAACACAAGGTTCTTGAATGCAACATATTTTATGAATTATTTCAATACATGCCATATTCAAAATAACCCCTTGATATAAGAAGCAGTCTAATTCACTTTTTCCAAGTCTTCCTCCACTTGTCACTTGATCTTATTACACAAGCTGCCCAATGCGTGAAGCAACATAACGATTACATTTTTATACAAGTTATATCCGCGGTCAGACTCACGGAACTACTTGTCGCGAATAGAAAATCAAAGTACTCAGGCCAGGAAACCTTTATGGCAGAAATTACGTAATGTTGGATCGCGTAAAAATACAATAATCTAACCTGACTTTTCTATCATAACCTATTTCTGTGAAGTGCGTAAAATGCCGGAAATGCATGTAAGGAGAAAATGGTAATATCTGGTGTAATAAAAAGTAATCCATTATTTTGCCAATAGATGGCTTCAGTGATCTGTATCTTGCGTTGTATAAGTCCGATCGGGTTCAACGAGATGGCGTTCAAACGATGAGATTGCGTACTACAAACACTGTT
>JAGDQP010011029.1:24000-54084 GCA_022664845.1 Lepisma saccharinum
CAGGCCACACACATCGATAGTGACTCGCCAGAAGCTCCGGGAGCTTGGTTGGGAGGTTCTTATGCATCCACCTTATAGTCCGGACCTGGCACCGAGTGATTACCATCTGTTCCTATCCATGGCGAACACGTTTGCTGGTGCAAAATTCGCGTCAAGAGAGGTTTGTGAAAATCTACTGTCTCAATTTTTTGCCAATAGGGACAAGGGCTTCTATGAGAGAGGCATCATATTACCTTCCAAATGACAACACGTTATCGAACAAAACTGCGCATATGTGACCTAAATCGGATCATTCTAACTATGGTAAGTCAAGCCTTCAATGTCATGCAAAAATAATGGATTACTTTTTGCTACACCAGATATAAGTTCTGCCAGGTTACTTTCTTTTTACATTTCGTATCTCGAGTCATTCTACCTCAGGAGAGGAAGCTAAAGAGATTGAAATCGAAAGTAAGGAGACAGAATCTGACGACATTGTGCTCTTTCTTGTAATTTGCGCTCGTTTTCACGCTCCCCCACCACGTTTTTCGTGTTACGAAAATTATGGAAAGACGAAATACAATATTACAATTTTGGAAAGTTGGCAGTTTGGTACTTATGGAACTTTGTGATATGAAATTAAAAAAGGTTTTGCGAAATTCAGATCCAGCTGAGTTAATTGACAGCCAGCGAATTATGACGTCATAAGCTCGGTCGTCAGATAACTCGCCTAGATATTTAACTTGGTATCAACAGAGTTCCATATGTACCAATGAGCCTGCTTTCCAAAGTTTTTATATTGTATTTAGTCTTTCCATAATTTTCAAAAAACGAAAAAAGTGTTGGGGGAGCGTGAAAAGGAGCATGGCTACCCTTTTGATTTGAAAACAACTATGGCTGTTAATGTCACGATCACGACCCTCATAAGTCCATAACCTTAATGATTACTGTACCTTTCATTATTAATTTTGTGGCGTCAACCCTTCAATGAAACATTAGTGCCTTCCCCTCGTCATTATGCAACCGTGTTAATAGTTAATGAATATAGAATTGCATATAATTAGAGTATAAATATGAGGTTTTCGAAATTCACTGGCATTTAATTGAAATCTGATCAAAGTTTAAGTACGCTTAAAAACAAATCCCTTCCTTGATAGTGAAATTCGGTTGAAATCTGTTCAATCGTTCTGAAGTAATTCACGAAGATTTGTTGACTTCAGTGCGAGGGTTGAGTGAAAAGTGGGGGCAGAGGTTGTATTTTAAGTGTGGAAGACGCTTGAAACTAAAT
The DNA here is from genome assembly GCA_022664845.1 of Lepisma saccharinum. Lineage (NCBI taxonomy): Eukaryota > Metazoa > Arthropoda > Insecta > Zygentoma > Lepismatidae > Lepisma > Lepisma saccharinum. Next base: position 25,268 of record JAGDQP010011029.1, read on the forward strand.
CTGGCATAACAACACGGAAGATGTTGGAAATAAACTAGTTTTTATATCAGGTCGGACTAAAGCATTCTCATAAAGTTGTAACAACGCTTCTGGATAATACTTAAAATATCTTGAAAAAGATTTAATTAGCTACATTGAGGAGATCCGAATGCATATGGTAAAGACGCACTGCTGTACCTGTACAGTTCTCGTTTAGCTTCAATCTAAGTACTGTTTCTAATTATTTTATTTTATTAGTATCAACACACTGGGCTTTGGTGCCCAGTTACAGCGCCTGCCAGCATCCGCCACACCCACATTTGAAATAACTTGTACGCATGGCCGGCTGGTGATACTAAGTGATATTAAAATTATATTTTAGTAAAGCTTCACACGTGAGAAAAGCTTGTGATGTTACTTATCATTCAACTCTTATATATCTTGTAGACACGCATGCATCTAGAAGTTTGTTTTCGGAGGTGTCCACGAACTTCCGGTGTTCCGAGATGTTTCTGGGTATGAACTAATTCTGCATAAAACAAGGAATTTGGAAGGGTCCTGACTCTTGGACCTACCCTTAAGTACATCCAAGTTTCTAGATAATTTTACCCCAAATCGTGTAACATCTGTGATATTAAAAGTTCAGGTCTCAAAGTTAATGCAGTCAGTGGTCACTATCGGAATAAAACGCCACCAAGTCTTGCATTTGTAATACAAACGAATTGCAGTACCGGTATTGCCAAACATGTTCATGAATTCTAAAATTCTATTCCGCATACAGCGTAAAAAAGATTTGCTGATTGCTCTATTTTTGTTGGCATATTGCGGGAGGTCATCTACCTTGCACCTCGTGGGAGAGGTGCGTCTCTTACTTCCCTTTCCCCCCTCTTTCCTCTGAAGCTTCTGTTGATAGGATAACGGGTACGCGAGACGTGTTTTGGTATGTGATGTCCAGCAAGGTCATACCAGTCACGTGAATTCAGTCTGAAGTTTGCGTTGGGAGTTGTTCCCAGCTGGCATAAATGTAACGCAACACAGTGTGCTACAAATTACTTCACTGAAGAGATATGCGTAGGAGAGAGAAAAAGAAAGACATTCGAAAAGAACCGTTATTGCGCTAAGGAGTTCATTGTTTCATTCCTTTCCCAAGGAGATTCTTGAATAAGACAACAAAGTAAGTTCGTTTCCTTCACGTCTTGACTGGGCGGAAGGGCATGAATGATAGCCGGTGCATCATGTCTAATATCTATTACAGTGGAGTGGCAAGGAGAAAGGATCTGGAATACAAACTCGATAACTAAAAGTCTTGTCGATAAAATTGACTTAATGTTAGTACATAATTACATTGTGTGTTACTCGTGTGTAAAGATAAGAAAATGGACCACTCACTTTGCTTAAAGGAGAACAATAGCCGTATTAAGGTTACGAAAGCAACTATGCTGGCAAAAAGAAGTGCTATGGTATGAGGCAGAACCAGTTATACATATAAAACTAAATTATACGGAGCATTCTAGGTCGCCCGAATAAATAGAATAATTTTGGGGAGCATTTGAATGCCTCAAAACACAACTAAAGCCATTTAGCGTTATCTCATGTCTCAAGGTTACTGATTCCCCCTCCCCTTCCTCCTGTAGTAACGAGTTAACAAGATACATGCCTTTCCAAATAGTGTTTTTCAAATGAAAAGAAAAAAAAATCATTCACAAGAATCACATCCAAGTACTTGTGCGACGTTGCCTGTTTCCCATCCCTTCTTCCTCTCTGCGAATCATTATAAACTGTGGGAGTGCGAATTAAGCAACACTGGAACTGGTTGATTGGACAGGTAAAACTGCTTTGCAAGGACAAGAAGCTTTACACTTGAAAAACAGTATAGCACGTTGCAAAATTTGGAAGCAGGGGAAACTGCAAGCTGAGTCTTACATAACATTGTTCATCTCATAAAGCCACAAACGACATTACTAACTCCACCCGGTTCGACAGATTCGGAAATTCTGATGTACAGTCTGTCATTTAACACCACCCAGTAATAGTCTGACTTTGGACAAGTGAAATGGAAGACTTAGCAACATTTTGGCAGCAATAGGCATATCTTCTTTCTTGTCATTATGGGTAGGGGTATTTTAATTAACATGCCATAATATTGAATGCAGTTTCTTTCCAAAAATTCGTCAATTTGATCATTGGGCTCTTGTTCATCACAGCTTCTTAATGTTGCCGGTGATCAGTTGTCATGTAGTCACAGGCCCTAGGCCAGTGTCTCCATGGTCACGGGTTCGAATCCCACCTGGGGCAGGGATTTTAATAGATTTTAACAAGCATTGGCGTTGCTAGATGAAGCTTTTGGGGAGCGCTAAGCTATTAACTCTTTGATCGTTACTATTTGCATAGGCTACTGATCTATCTTTGATAGGTCCCTGAACCAATGGAGATCACATAGGCTGCAGCCACTTTAACCCCTCCCTTAATCAGACTCTAAGCATTGCACTCGTATAACCGTGACGTACTTAAGTGGCCGTTACAAAATTTACTGAAATGACCCATACAAAATAAATTACCAATGCGTGCAGCTCCCTAACTTCGATCTCAGGACCAGTTGATTAACTATAGTCTATATAACCATGCGTCCACTGACTGCAATAATGAATAAATATGTATAAACTACGACATTCCTAACACTTACACAAATGGCTCTGTTGAGAACACTGTAAAACATGTACGCTCATCCGTAGAAAATGGATAATGGACACTTTTTTTTTTTTTTTTTTTAGTCCGAAAGATCAATAATATGTCAGCATCGGACCATTGTTATACATTGGTTTCGGTGTTACCTGACTGTGCAAATTTTTGAACTAATCTAATATTTACAATGTCTATTTTCTGTGAATCTAATTGTATATCACAAAGCTACATTCACGTTATATTTACTTATTTTGATGTTTATAGACTACAGCAAAATCTAATACAGAAACTACAACATATACAAATGTACTCACCTGATCGCTTTGAAACAAATTTGATTGTAGAAACTACACACAGATCATGACATATTTCAATAATTGATCAAGACCAAAGTCTTTTGTGGTCCACTGGTTACGATTCCGGACTTCGAAACTAAACTAGAGAAATTCAATGTGTAGTCCGGCTGCTGCAAGACTCTTTTTTATTTATTTATTTTCTTATTTTCGTCAGTTTTACTAGGACAGTTAAAGCCAGTACCAAAATTAAGGCTTTCTCTAATCTTGACTATTTCAACTGCTTTGTAAAGAATGCTTGCCGAGAAATCAGTGACGTGACTGGCTTACAACTCGAGCAACCCATTGAATCTAGATTATTTGGATATTTCTGAAAATGTTAGTTGAACAAAATAGAAAATGGTGCCATGGAGATAAGCAATGTGGATCTACATGGATTGTTTCCCCTTTTATATACATGACAAGTAGCAATGATTTATCCAGAGCATTGTTATGAGTGAATTTATACTCTGCGTGGCTTTCCTAGACTCCAATTTACTTTTTTGTGCTCTCCTACTCCTAAAAGTGCTATTATACTATCGAGCTTACTGCTCACCTTGCTCAGCGGTTTGATCAATGTGCTTTCTGTCGAGGAAGCTAGAGTTCATTTCGCGTTTTCACCATCGAGCATCCTGTTGAGCGTCCTCGACCGTGTTGACTGTATCTCTCCAAATGTTGTCATTCTTGCTCAAACAGCCTGTCCTTGAGCAAGCAGGGCGGATTTTTTTTTTTTGCTACCAGCAAGCTCGATAGTGTACTAACGCCTTAAGGAAAATTGGTAGAGCAGGTAAGAGCAAGTGATCCGAGTTAACCCTTTATATACTTTTATTAGAACAGGCAGAAGGACCGTGCTGTGAGTCGTATCCTAAGAGGCAGTTGCACTTGCCTACGACGGACGACACTTCACATGTTCCATGTGACTTTTTTTTTTCTATTCTATGTTTGATCACGTTATTTGGAAAATAACTCAATAGCACCTTCAAAATTATGTATATTCATTGTGAGAGTACATGAGTAATAGCTTTGAGACATTTTCATTTTACAAATAAGGATTAATTCTTCGCGTGTTATTGCTTCATTTTTGAATTTGTGATACTTTGGATATCTTGCGAGTGTGTGCGGCTTATGTTCCGACACGACAAAGTATGACCATAGACCTCATTATATATATATATATATATATATATAATTATGGAGAGCTCCTGCGTAGCCTAGTCGGTAGCGCACTCGACCTCAGTGCGAGCGGTCCCGGGTTCGGTTCCCGGTGGGGGCTAAAAAATTTCGGTGTTGACCCAGCATCGTGAGGACAATTGGTAAACTGCTGTGAATAAAAGACAGTGGTGGTCACAGTGAGAGCTCTCCTCTCCCAACCCGTCTGGTCAGCGTGGAAGCAGTAGACCAACTCCTTCCTTCGGGGAGAGGCCTCATCCACTAGTGGATTGAATATGGCTGTGATTTATTATATATTATGGTATAACTGCCCTCTGAAGTTTCCGACTTGTATGTTGATCAGGTTTCAAGAAAGGACTTCTTAGCTCTACGTAGGAATCTAGGACTTCAATATTTTAAACTTCAAAGCATGAGTCATTTAATTCAAAATTGTAGAGGAATTAAATGTACTTGATACATACCAGTATTATTAGCGCAAGCGCACCCGTGTGTATACGGGGAAGCTATATAGTTTATCCTGTCTGTCCGTCTGTGCACCTTTGGATTCATCTGAAAGAGTGGGGAAAACTATGACGTTGACTTTTTTATTTTATATATTATAAAGAAAACCATTTATATTATACAGTGGCTCTTTGGTTTTGTCTATAAAACCATTATTTGGCTTGTTGGATAGATTGAGAGCAAAGTAGCGTTTAGCGTTGCACGTAATATACTGAAATAATTTTTATAATATGGAAATGTAGTTTTTAAAAATGTAGTTTTTAATATGGATTAAAATTTAATCCATTTTAAATTTTAATAGATCTAATATGGATTTAGATTTAATTGTAGATTTAATATGGATTAAAAATTCCATAAAATTTAGTATGGAAATTTAGTTTTGTACTAATTTTTGTTTTTCTCAATTCACAGGTAAGTCGTTACGAGAGAGGACTTGGCTGTAGAGCACTTGAAGAGTCATAGTGGTAAGTTAATACATATCAGATGAATCCGTCCGGTGGAAGTAAGCATTATAATTAGTGTCATAGAATATCGTAATGATCTTTTCCGTAACACCCTGTTGTTTGTGGAAATATAGGTAGTGTTGGGATCGTATATGACGTGGTAGCACTATCTTAACATATACGATATGAAATCATGGTAGAGACCTTATGACCGTAGATCGTTAAATAGAATGGTTAATTGACGAATAAATAGAGCAATGCTTATATACGTTTTACCGACACCAGTTTATTATGAATTTCCTATATATGATATATTTACAATTTGTTGTACAGATAATAATCTGACCGTCCCGAACATGGGCTCTGTAATTACTACTATAGTGGATCACCTCTTGTAATGATTTACTTAGGTTTAGGAAAGGAAGATATTCCTAGACGGGACACTAACTCCAGTGCGAATTAGTAGGTAAAGGTATACCAACCTAAGTTGGAGGTAAGGTGAGAGTCCTAACTTCAGTGCAAGTCAGGTAGAGGTGACCACTTTTCGGATCGAAGAAGTGATGCCTTCAAAGGTGATTGAATGGCCTTTTTATACCCTCAATTGTGGGCGTATCTTCAGAACTTCCAACACTTGCCGCTTGGAGGTTGTTGTCGTCTGCTTTCTATTGATGCTTGGTCAGCTTTATGTAATGTTTATTTACTTGCTTGCTTAACTCACTGACCTATATCCCATTACAATATTTATCGAAATTTTATCCAGTTACTGCTATTTTAAATAGAAAAGTGTATACCATCTACGACTACGTTGCTATCCATGAGGTATCTTATACAACATGCTTTCCGCATTGTTTGAAAAGTCATTAGCGTATTCTAATAAGTGATTGTGATACTGAGAATGGACCAATATGCTGTTTTGACATGCGATTAACAATTATTGGTTTAATAACCATCACATTGTAGCTGGAAAGGTGTTGAAGATGATCAAGTTCCCTAAACTGGTCTAACCAAGATTTTGAATAAAATAGCGTTTTTACGAGACAATAGTAAATGCTAGGCCTACTACATCTTCCAATCCATTGAAACTATTGTTTAGTTTTCAAAACACGGGAAATGTTTACCCCAAGAATGATTTTTGGGGTTATTTTTTTATTCTATTTTTTTAAGTTTCCGAAAATCAGCAATACTCTTTTAAACCTGTTTTTTGTTGTTTTTTTTATACTAATACGAAAATAGGATATTAGAACCCCTGTCTTGGAGTAAACATATATAACCCTATGATACGAGACTGGGGGCTGTCTCTTGGAAATGTTATATTAGTCTTGTCTATAAATAATGTGCTTGACCTGCCTTCTCTCGAAGAGTTCTGTTCTTGTTTTCGAGACGGAAAATTTCTCGTGGGCAGCACTAAATGAAGTCAAGGGTTTGAAGTTCAACACTGCTTAGGACTCTGAGTGGAGGGTATCTGAAAAGATTTATGTACAAAACTGATATCCAAAAGGTATCCGTAGTTCGTATTGTGTATTATTACATGCTGTGGTAACGACCAAGGTCGTTAAATTTTATCCTTTCTTGATATTTGTAATCGCATATCATGCCTTCATTTTTATGAGTTTTTCTTGATTGAGACCGTTCTTGATCCTAAATTTTCTTGTCTATATTTTTTATAGCGGAGATTTAAAACACACAGCTTTTAACGTGGATGTACAGGCTTGAATAGCGATGAAGGTGTAGACTTCCAATAGCTTTTACGAAATACCTAGACAAATTCTTTGTTGGTCATAAAGCTGCCAGAAGTTAAATGTTCTGCAAATCGTTTACTTCTAAGAATTTACTGTTATTGTTTTTCACATGTCCAGTTTTCCCACTGTAGAATCGCTACACAGCGTATCATCAAGGCGATAACATTTTGTTTTCGCTTTCGTTTTTCTTTTTTTTTTTTTTTTTTTTTTTAATTTACCTTTCAGAGTGTTTGAACACGTGTATTTGGCTTCGTAATTCCCAACGGTATATGAATCAGTGTAATGAATATAAGTTTTGTATCAGACTATGAGATGGACTGTTCATTCTCCTGTTTAGTTTGAAACATTGGTATTTTGTATGTAGTGTAAGGTTTGTAAGTGTGCATCTGAGACATTTCCCACGAAACACGTACGAAAATAAAGGATCACAGCGGAGATGTATTGTGAAAAGTCTGGATAAAAGGACGGAAGAAAGAGTGAACTAACATTTAAATGTCCTTTTAAGACTAAGATTTCTGTTATCAGATTTTGTTACCTACGTGAGTTTAGATGGAGGTAAGATTTGTAACCACTTCTATGCAACATTACACATCATACTTATTCGGGCACTATGTTTTTGTGCGATGTCTCATTTTGCACCACTTGAACTGAATTCACAGACATCACATTTCCTTGTGTTCTTCTATTATACTGCTGATCCTTGTATTAGTATAATATCATGGCGATCAGTCAAGTTGTAATAAACTGTAGTTATACGAGTATATTGCGCAGTGTACAGTGAGATACCTAGAATATTAAATGATTCCCTAACAAAACAAAGGTAGTCTCAAAGGCAAGCGAATATTAAAATTGGGGCAATTTTTATTACATATGTAAAGTGCTGTAGTTGTATAACCTTTTGAATAGCGAACTTATACCACATCGGTGCTTATACGTTTCACTGAGTTTTCCTCTGGCAGACGTTTTTAGCTTGCACGCGAAAAACTTTTAGTAGATTCTGGTGTATAGATGGGTCAATTTTGGATTGATTTCAAGAATTTATCTTGTGTATGAAACATGAATGGTTAATTTATCATAATTTTTTTTTTGTGTAAATCACTACGGTTGCTTATAGTAGTCCCAGATTTCCACATAATAAGTGTTAAGGTTTTCTACAGCACAAGACAACTGTAAGGATTGTGTTAACGGGACACTTGACAATGACTGCAGGAAGTAGTAGAAACGTGTGATGATATAAAAATGTGAATTTACTAAGTGCAGAAAATAATAGATCGTGCATCTAACACAGTGATGTAGAAATATGATCATTGTTTAAATCATAACTGTAAAGTTTAATTTCAGCCAGTTTGACATAACTTACACAATGATAAAAGCTAGGCTGTCACATGTAATGTATGCTACTTATTGACCCAATTCCGAGAGTCAAACCCAAAATATTAGCAATATAATACCTATTGAGAAAATTGAACAAGTAATTTCAAAAGGCCTTTGTGAGAAGCAGGAATAAATAATAATAATCTTGCACAGAAATGTATATTACAGAAAACTGATTTAAGAGAATTCGAAATAAACAATTAGTGACAGCAAATTTATTTTATGGACTTCATTTATCAAAGAATACACAATTTACTGTCGGGATAGAGTGCTTGCCCTAGTAATAGGAAGGACCCGAGTTCGATGTCCTGGTTTCCGTCAGTCACACCAGGCAAGAGTTGTGGATAAATGTTTTGACTCGTATCTTTCTCAGATTTGCAGATGTCCTTCCTATGTGTAACATGTATGAACGAAAATTAAAAATACAGTAAAACCTATGTTAACCGAAACTGTAAAAAAAAAAAAAAAATAATAATAATAATAATAATCGAAAAAGATAAAATTTGAAATGCTTACAGAAAAACATAAAAGATTTTGAAAAAAAAAAAAAACAAGAAAAACCAGTAAACTTAGTTGTATAAGTTGTCCAACTGTAGAAGCATTTAAAAGATTTGATAAAAAAGTCTGTTATATACGTAATCTAAAAGTGTTTTTTATCATTGCCTTAAACTTTAAATTTTTAAACTTGAAAAAAATACATTTTTTTTAAACCTAAATTTTGGTTATCCGAAATGACCTCGGCCCCCGTTATTTCGGATAACAGAGGTTCTACTGTAGGTTTAATTCTTCGGGATAAAACTAAAGAACTTTACAAATATATATAAAACCTTTAGTTACAAATCAGAACAATATTTTCCAGATGGCATCTGAAGATGGTTAAATAAAATACATCTGAATAAGAGAATAGCTCGAGGTATGAATGAGGAAAACAACCATTTGGACATAATGACATTCATTAAGTACATTTGTGAATGCATTTTATTGTTGTTGTTGTTTTTTTCTGTTCATGATTATGTGTAGTAGCATGTACACATAAAGAAAACAGGAACAAGACTTGACAATGTTTGTTTTGCGTTGTAATTGCCTAACGATTTTAAAACCGTTAAAAAAAAGAACTTAAAAGACACGCATTCGTTCATTTTACGTACTTTTATTTCCGAGGGAAATGTCTTTAAGTAATGGGAAGAAAAAGCAAACAAAAGCTTAGAGAATTGTTCGAGTTGTTGTAGATAAAAGGAGAGATGTATTTACATAAGTTTTCTCACAATTTACACGGAAGTGATGACGTTTGGGTTTCTTAGTAGGAGGGAACTTGCATACATGAGTATACAAGAAAATCACTTTCGTTTTACCTGAGTATACTTGATATTGGAGTTGCTGTTACATAGATTTCAGTAGTAGTAGTAGTACGGTGATACTTGAGGTTTATGCTTGGTGATCTACTTGTGTTTATCACTGTCATAAGTATTGAAGTTAAAACACTACTTCCTTACTGCTCCGCATTTGATCTACATATGTTAATTATGTATCTAGAACGTGACTTTCATTTTTAACATCAGTAAGTTTTTATGAAACAGCAGTTTTACCTTATGGTATACTGATTAACATCACGACCTTATGATTGGTGGTACTAGTTTTTCCAGGGGTTTTCTTAGTTTCACCAGGCAAGTGCTTGGATGACTAAGACTAAGGTTCTGGCCCCCCACCTTCCACAGTCCCTCTCCTGGAAGAGTAGCCGTTGAGGGATGTCATCTCTCGTTTCTAGCGGGTTTAGGCCATAGCTGCTGCTTTGATCCCAAAACTAAAAAAAAAAAAAAAACAAGCGTAGCATGAGATTGGAGATGTTTTACCCGGTATAAAAGCTTTACAGGAGATAATTTTGGCACTGTAGGGAGTCACCTTTGAGTTGGTCTCACTTTATAATTTTAAACAGAACATAAAGAAGCTGTAAAATTTCTTCAGAATTTCGTCGCTAGTGGACTTCTGAGTGGCGTCAGAATTTCGTCGCTAGTGGACCTCTGTGTTGACGAAAGGTTAGCGCGCTCACTTTCAGTGGGCGTCAACACGGGTTCGATTTCCAGCCAGCGCTCATTGAATGTCCTAAATAATAGTAGTAAAGTCACAACAACATACTAGATAAATTTACGGGAGATCAAAGTTTAAACTTTTGTGGGTAATATTGAAACGTTGCCGTGTACTTGTCAGATGGTTTATTGAAGTGATTTGAGTATCACCACCTACTGACCCTGTTAGGCGGAACGAAGTGTTTAATTGTGGAAGTGAATGTAAAAACCCAGCAAAGTGGAACTAAGTAATAGAGGAGTTGCAAAATAACACCGAGAAAAACACCGCACGAGATTCTTGACGTGAAAATAAAAAAAATATATAGACCATCCAGGGTGCACAAATGCTTTATTTAAGCGTTATAGGATCCCAAAAATGCATATTTCAAAATTGTCCAATTGGGAGGGGGTCATGGGATTCCTCGAAGGAAATAAGGGGTTCTTGGAAGTAAAGGTGGATTGTAATAAGCATGAATGAGACTAGTTTCCAGCGAGTAACAATTTGTTTGCGCCAGGTCGATATCTGATTTCTTTTGCGGAACTATTTTGTAAAAAAGATGCGTAGTTGAATAATGAACAGGAGTAAGAAATTAATACATTTTAACAAACTTTTCGTGTATTTATTACTGAAAGATACTGTCATTGCCAGTTTAGATGTTTGTGATTACGTTTATATGTACTTATACAAAAATTCTTCTTACGCCTGCTTATTTCTACCCACTATTTACTCGAGAGAATGTTGGAGAATCTCTTACTTCCTTTGGGGAATCTCTTGCGCATCCATTGCACAATTTTGGAATATCCATTGTTGGATATAGTATAGGTCTCAAGTCTTTGAGGATCCCATGGCGCGTCAGTTCTATTGTTACTCTTATTTCAAATCTCAAGGTCAACACTTTTGGCAGCCTATAGCGCTGAAACAAACTATTTGCCGACGCTGGATGGGCTATACTTTTTTCTAATTTTCATGTCAGGAATCTCGTGGGGTGGTTTTGTCAGTGTTATTTTGCATCACCGTTTACAAAGAAGCATAATAGTAAGTGTAGTGAAATTAACAGAATAGGCAGCTTATCCAATCCCCGTGGTTTGGTTGTTACGGATCGGCATTAACAGGGGTGGGGATACAGGATCGAGTCTGCTGATTGTCATACTGGCCAACGTTTCCCCCCCCCCCCAAGTTTTACCAAGTGCATCCCGGTATGATACCTAGATGAGAACATACCTTTAGCTTCCCCTTGTTTGGTCTCAAAAGAATACTTGCAGGTAGACGTCATTCCTTACCAGTAAACAGTCCGAAATGGGCACGTGATAGGAGCTTTGTATGTTCGACGTGAAGCTGTCGTCATTATACGTCCGTCTCTGAAATTAACATTCTTCACATAACCGGGAGTAAGTAATTGTGTTACTATTTGATGTGTTAAACATATGAATCTCGTAGAATTAAAAATAATTAATCAGTCCGTGAAATGTTGAAAATGAAAACGAAAGGCAGCAATTATTGAAAAGAGGGAAGAAAAAGAAAGTTCTATAAATAGTAAATTAAAAAAATGCGCTCTGTCAGAATCGAACCCAGGGCGCATCGGTAGCAGCCTGACATGCTAGTCGCTAGAACTCGTAATAGTCATAGATGGGATTGCAGTGAGCGAGGGAAGGTGAGAATATTACTTCCCCGGATAGTCCAGTGGTTGTCATGATCGCTGCTAATTCCAAAAAAGCTCCCCCCTCCCCCCAAAAAAGTATTTTTTTCATGTTGGGTTGGTTACAGTACATCTGTAATGGTAAGAAATTACTTATGAAAGTGTTCTATTCCGGGACAGGTAATAGTCGCAAAGCTACCTTTGTTCGATTGGCATCAATTGTATTAGTCAGTAAACGACGCACGTGTTGAAAGTTGTATAAAAAACTTTAGATTGAAGCAGATCATAATGAAATAAAATTGAATCAACGTCTGAAAGTACGTAGAATATATATTAAAAAGTTGCGAAATAATAAATTATCAAATATAAATTATTAGTGAAACAATAGTTATTGATTTTTATTAATTGAAAGCATTAAAATACGATGTTATGAAAAATGTTCTTCCGCTGTCAGATTTACTTTAATTTAGTCAAATGCATTGACTATTTTAATCCCGCCGGAAGTTGCCCCTGTTTATTCAGGCGTTTCAAAATGGCGGACCCAAAAATTCATTTTCCACGCCGTTTGAGCTAGAGCTACGAAACTTGACACAAAGGTGTATTATCACTAGTTTAGGAATATATTACAATATGTTGAAAAAAGTCTCCATCTTGGATTCAGAATGGTCTCCGAAAATCCAATCAGGAATCATTAATTAAAAAAATCATATTTCATTAAAAACAATTATCATTTAAGTATACGCTAAAATGTTAAAATGTTGTTAAAGTGTTCAATTTTGTAATTCTGACTTCAAATTTGTAATCAGCGACCCAAAAAACCGTGAACATATTAATCTTGATTGTAGCGATATATAGGCTGTTTCACTATATTAGCTATATCACGTGATTTCCTTTAAAACATGTAACACAACAAAGTTCCTTACAATCGTGGCATTACTGAGAAGGAATAGTACTATGCTCACTGACTTCCTGTGTTGACGTTATTTTCGGGATTTACTTCGGCGAGACGGTCGTATAAATGCAAGGTATATGGACTCAGAGATATGGTATATGAAACCTGCTCCAAATCCGCGCTTTTCCGCTGGCGTAAAATTCACTAAAAGGTACAATTAAAATTCAACATTATCTCAGATATAAAGACCGAACTATAAACAGCAAGTACAGCAGTATCTATTTGCCAGTGTGTGCATAGTACTGCTTCATGACAAATTTGCGATAGAGATATCAAGACGCATGGTTTCTTATTGCATAGTTTTTTTTTTTTTGTCTTGATTACCTCATTCTTCAAGGCCTGTCATAAATAAAACTGCACTTGTAGAGCTGTTGCAATGCTGATCTTCGTATTTCTATTGAAAGATATTTCTCCAGGAAGGACAATGCACCTGAAAAGATCTCACACTTGAAAGAATAGGAAAAGCTGTCATTCTCCAGAATAGCATCGTTTAACCAACCGTCAGAGAAAGACTCATTGTATGTCACACAGAATATACAGTTAAGATGGTAGTTCATTGTCTTGCAGATGAAATAGTACCCATGTTTTATTTTGTTAATAGACAGTTTTTCTTTAAAAGAAAAAAAAAAGGCAAATAGAAGGAAATCGCTGAAACAGTTTTTTTAAAAAAATACCTTCATTCAAAATAAGTAAGTTCATTTTATATCTAATATGCAGTATTACTAATCTTACTGATGTACTACTGCTACAATGATTCAGAGCAAGCTCTGCAGCATTTGGTTACAAAAATATGCAATTGGCTAACAGTTAAAGATTAGGATCAAACGAGAGTAAAAAATGGCAACTTTATAACACTCAAGTTTCAAGTTTCATTTTTTTTTTCTGCTCTCCAACCAGGGAAATGTCAATCAGTTACGGTGTGTACCAGAAATATTCCGGAGCGGACCAAAATCAGAATTGTTCCATTGCACTTAGTTGAGGGATCTACAAAGGCTGAGGGAAGATAACCTCGAACAAAAATATCATGGTGAAGGGAAGCAGTTTCATTATCACTGAAGCTGAAGGTAAATGATATCGGCAAGGCTCAGAGATGGACGAACATCATCATCTTCGATATCTGCCTTTACTGCGAGGTCGTAGAGCTAACTCTGCACCGCTAAAATATGTCAAACAGTGCAAGTGATTCTATGGATTTTTTCTGGGCTTAAAATATTCCGGAGGTAAACTAATCCTTCATTCGGATTTCCAGGCGGGGACTGCTTCATGGGGCTGCAAGAGCGGAATTATGAATGACCTTAGTATAGAAACGTAATGTACAAAGTACATAAGTTATACAAAACGGGCGTCTTCAGACTGTGATACACGAGACAGCCATATGGGATGGACATGCTAGCGATACAAGAAATCCTGTGGAACGGTCAAGATAGCATTCGGCAGGGCGAACGCGCTTTCTACTACGGGTAAACTGTCATACCACTTTGGAACAGGATTCCTAATCAAGAACAGAGCCTTCCGGCTGTTCAGAATATACGCGAGTTCGTGAAAGAACGTATAAGAGGTGCTGTGACTGCAACAACATACAACGTCAATACTGTGAAGTTACCTGAAGAGGAAAAGGTAAAGGTAACATCCGTGCGATGCGCACGCGCTGTGGGATGTGAAGGTAACGCTTTACATAATCTCGACCTATATAGCACGAAGTAAAGTGCGGTGATCAGTCACGCTCGCCCGACTTTAACCCCCACCCCCTTCCAAGGTACCCAGGAGTGCAAAGGATACTCGGATACTTGTTCAATTTGATCGGTTGGGAGCACTGAAGAAAAAAAAAAATCCAGCGTCCTGGCCAAGATTTGAAACATGGTCGCTCTATTCGTAGGAGGGACACACTCTCTACCGCCTGAGCCTCTGGAATTCTCCACTTTGCATACCATGAAAAGCTGGTTACACTAAAATTCCTGATAGTCTTCAGATTGAGTCTAGACCAGCGTTTCTCAACCTTTTTCATCCAGGGACCCCCTTTCACCATCCCTTCTAGCAGGCGACCCCCTTTTATCATGTTTTCTAGCCGGTGACCCACAATTATTTTAATTTGTGTAATATTTGCTTTCTATTTCAAAACAAGTTTTTTTTTCGTGTATATACAATAAATATTCTAATTATGTTATCCAAAACTGTTCAGCAAACTACATTATCTTTAGGAATTATTAAAAACCGCAAGCAAAATAAAATACTTTTTTTTTTTAAATTTATTAGTTGTAACCTACAAAATCCTAGTTAAATTTATTTTTTCACCTTCCCTCGCGACCCCTTCGCGCACATCCCGCGTCCCCAGGTTGAGGAACCTAGTCTAGACACTAGACTATCGAGTTATTTCTTACAAGTTGTAGCGCCCATTATCATCATCGTGGTACCGCAGGATACGGCGGCAACCGTGTTAAGCATCAGTGCCGTAGAATTACGTAATTAGGTCGAGCCTAAACTGAAAATTATGGCAAAACCGTAATACTGGAAACGTGTTGAAACACCTAGACTAGATAATACTATGTCAGAGTACAGCCAATTCATTATTTCGGTGGCTGCTGTTATTCCGTGTAGAGCCACTAGTGTAAGCATACATAATGTATATAATGTTACATTTTAAAAGAAACGTATGCATTTAATTTGGTCGCGTGACTTACATAATAGAGAGTTTTCACTCCATGACACGAACAGCGGCCTGCTCTTTCTGAATCTTACTTTGTGGTCTTTCCGGGTGAAAATATTCCTGCAGTGAGGTTTCTGTGAAACTGGAGTTCTCTCATTCAATTTTTAGTAGTTGAAACGTCAGTCCTTGTGACAGTGCAGCAAGGGTCGATGAGAAGCTTTTTGTCACTTTACCCTTTTCACCTTTGTAGTCTAAAAGAAGGGTTCCACTAAAAAATGTCAACACTTGATGTTCAACAGTTAATAAAAGCGCATGTCATGTTAAAAAATAGTAAACGATGTATCAATGAGCGAACATTGTTTGATTTTGTTGGTCTCCATTTTGGTTTGCAATAGTAACGTAACATTAATTTAGCATCTTGTTTAAAAGTACTGGAAAGAAATATTTGAATTTTATCTACCGCCTTTATGCGTCTTTGGCCCAGGCTGATTGAAAAGGTTATTCTATATTACATTTTTGTACAAAATTAAGTGTCGTAATTGAAAGATAGTTTCGCTAGTTGTAACTTTCAAGGCATTGGATATTTTCGATAAAGATGTTTCTATGTCTAAACCTTTGTCTAGATTTTTTTCGTGCATGCTATTGTTCCACTTCTTATAAATTGGGCTTAGATTTCCGCTTAGGATTTGTTGCACTTTAGTTTTTTGATGACCTAGACTTTAATCCTTCAGTCCCCTGAGGATTTTCTTTTTCTCGTTCCGTCGTGTTTCTACGGTTCTTATTTTACATAGTAAGTTCTTCTTCCTTTTGGGACATGGCAGTATCTAATTATCTTTTGGTTAGCAATCGTTGTCACCATTCACTTGTTTTGGTTCCCTTACCATGCCTCTACTTCCTTTTTTTCTTGAATCTATGATCTGAGAATCTTTTCCCATTTTGTTTAGGGAAATATTTACGGTTAGGGTGAATGGCTATTATGGAAGTATGATGATAGCTGACCAGGAGCTTTTTGTGGTATGGTTTCAGTGATCACTTTCGTAATGACTTTTTTTATCCTAAATCTTTTTAAAGAACTATACTAAAGCACAAGAGCGCCGTTCATCGAAACGTTAATTTTTCAAGTTATCCGCAACAATTAACTTATATTCATTTGTAGCGTCTGATTAGGCCTATATAGGAAAGACTCGTCTAAAGCTGTCCCCCGGGCTAAAGCGGATCCCTCTACTGTATCTTCCCAAACTAGTGCTGCTCGCTGACTATAGCAAACCGTAGTAAGATTCCCAACAGCAGGTGGTTGTGTTGTAGCAGTTTCAGTGATCGGACGATAACAGCGGATGACATTTCAGAAAATCACGTTTTGAAGGATCTTGATCTAAGGCAAACCCTTTACTATATCTAAACGTACTCGAATAGTATAGCTGATATATGATTTTAAAACTATTTTTATTTTCACGGTAAGGGATCGAACATATCTGTAGCAATCATGAGAGTGACAAATGGCGACATGCTGTACTGCAGTGTTTTGCTACAAAAAGTGTAAATGGTGCAAAACGGCCTCCCCTCTGAAATGGACTCATGACGCAATTGCAGGACTTAAGGGCGTTGATTGTGAGGTGTTCATATGTAACTTTGTGTAACTGCGCTAAATAGGCGGTTTCATTTGTCTGCAATAGATGCTTTCGAAAGGTTCAAAGTTACAGCTGCATTGATAAAACATTATAAACACTTGTTTATTTCTTTTCAAATTTTGCATAATCACTTGGACACACGTGATTAGCAGTTTCGCACTGTTCGGCTACTGCATTAATAGTATGCTCATTGTATTCAGTAACTTTACAGTATAATTGATATAACTCCAGAGATGTAATGGCTTTTTGTTATGGGACCGCTTTATGTACCCGGGGTAAAGTGGTCATTTTGTACTTAGTTACAAAAACTATAATTTGGAAAAATCAAATGTTGTTTGGCCTCCAATTTCACACAAAAGAGATGATTAAATCCACACAACATGCCAACAAAATCTTAACCCAGAAAAAAAGAATGTACGAGATATAGCCAAACAATCCTTAGCGTGACCACTTTACCCCGGTCTCCCATATTTATATCGTCGTTGTATATTTGCAGTGTATTCTTACCCCTTCTTTCTTGTATTATCGCCTTTACGCTTGTATATTATTGTTAATTACCTTCTATTTTAAGTTGATTTATCTCTTGTTTTGGACGTTCAGTTGGCTTGTTCATTTTATCTTTTAAAAAAGGTTTAGCTTCGTCAGGTTCTTGAATTACTCTTGGTCCTAGGAAGTTGACCTTGTTATAATTATTAATGAGATGAGGTAAGAGTTACTGCATTTGTCTGATACTTCTCTTGTTAGATGGTTGGTATCTTGGCCATTGACTTAACCGGGATCCGCGCATCATTTTTCTTCAGTAGCCAGGTAGTAGTCATTCAACCCTATCTTACTCTCTCTCTTTCCATTCTTCAATTAACAATTAATTACCATTCAGCTTCGCGTTGGTCCACCCCACACCCAGAAGCCTTGGCAGATTGCAAGTGTATCGCAGTCGTGTATTTCTCTGGGGTTATATCCGGTATATCTAGTGGATAGAGTAGAATAGTGAGTAGGGTCGTCTCGGGACGTAACAAAGGTGGCAGCTCGATTTAATTCGTAACTTCAGATTTTGTTTTCATTATTCCTATTTTTAGACAAGCCGCAAAAATCTCGGGTATTGCCCCTTTTATCTTTCGTATCCAACGCTTTTAACAGTGTCTTATATCTTCATTTCGAAAGTTTCCAATCTAATTGTATGGCTCTTTTTGTCTTGTATTAACGTTTTCAACGAGCTGGTAAACTTCTAAGAATGAGAACTATATTTTCGTTTAAATAGGCTTTGAACTACTAAGATGAAAGGATGTCTACCGAGTTCGAATTCAGCACTGCATTCATAAATGATTGCGCCAAGTATTAAGTTAATCGTATATTTAATTTTCTCTCTGTCGTGGATTTTTTATTTCCACAATAATCCATACAAAACATTGGCAGTTTCAAAGGGAAATATCACTCTTGTATCTGGACAACTGGCCTTTCCAATTCCTATCCTCGGAAGTGTTCGCCGGGGGGACGGCATCCCTCCGATCCATGACGAACTTAATATCATAGCTGCCTGCTACACAAATGTAAATTAAATGAAATTAATATTTTTTGTTAACTCTTCCATGATCTATAGGGAGAAGAGTTTTGCTTTCGTAAGTTTGGTCGCGATATGGTATGGACATTTGCCATTTTTTCCTTCCTGCCAAATACTAATTAATAAACTACCTTTTTCTTTTTATGTAGCTTCTGCTTAGTAAACACAAGCAAGGAAACTTTTACTTGTATAAAGTTCTTCGTTTCAACAGGCAGTTGATACAACTTTCACTGTACTCGACGTTGTTATTGCATAAAGCTGCCAGACCGTGACATGTTGTACTGTCACGGTGGTGACCTTACTATGTATATACTATTGTATTAATAAGGAAGCGGGTTTAAAAATCACTGGCAATGACTTAAGCGTGGGTGATCATGCAGTAACCACACCCAATTAATGACCTATTAAGACACATACGGAAGCATTCGTATGGAGTGTGAATTTCAACGTATGAAGTACAGTATCGTATTTGATAAGGATGATGCTTGTTGTTATACGTAGTTTTAAGGCGATACTTGGCATTTTCCTGTAGTTCCTAAAAATCTAGTGGTGCTTTATATACTATTATCCATTTGACTGAGATGACATCCTATGGGGGAGAACCAAGGGTTTTGTAGTCATTTATCAAAAACTATTTTCTCCTAATACAGAATACAGTATTAAGATTTCCCGATTACAACTTCTCCAGATCTTTTAGTCTAGTTTGTTTTAGAAACAGATTCTAGCAATTTAAAATTGGGACTCTGTGCAAGATCTTCACTGCTCGATTTGCTAATGCTGAGATCACACAATAACATTTTGCCTGACACTGTAACAGTTTGAAACACTGCGGGACCCACAAGAAACCACAAACTAGTTTCTTATTAATAACTGAAATATTTTATTGTAAGGTGTAAACAAACCAATAATTTCCCTGTAAATTTAAGCTCATTAATATTTTTTCTTGTTCCTTTTTCAAAATAAATATTTAGTATAATTATTTGTAACACTTTTGCCAGCAAAAATCAGTCTCAGAAGTTTCGCGGCACATTAGCAAATCTCGCGACACATCAGTGTGCCGTGACACACGTGTTGAGAATCATTACTTTTAACCACTTATATTTTTTTAACAATTTTTTTTTTTTTTTTTTTTTTTTTAATCATTGAACCTGTTTTTGTATGGACAGGAGATATTTGACAATTCCATTCAGAACAGTACATGATCTGTCAATGTAATAATACAACGCTGGAAATAACCACAACAGTTTGATTAAATTCAAGAACAGGGGTTTAATCACATTCTCCAAAGGTGCAGACCAGATGTTCTAGCACCGGTGTTGTGCTAAAATTTGGCAATTTTTGTGGTGTTCGGTTCCCACTTCGGATCGGCCCAGTCCAGGCCTGTTGCGGGCCGTACTAACATTTCCAAATTTCCTTCATCAGGCGAATACCGTGGTAGTACGCAGTCAACGATTCCGGCTGCTGCTTTCTCTTCCTGCCGCCGGAAGACTCCTCGTTAAATGACGCATGTTCTTAAAACTAATGGTTTGAATTAAATTATACGTTAGAAATAAAGCTTGGATTGTACGGAGGAGTTTACAAACATTTAAACTTTTTCCAAGTTTTGTGTGTATTGTTCATCGTGATTATATGAAAACAGCTCTCTCTGTGGTTTATTTAGTAACTGTAATTTTCTTTTGTTTGGCTGTCGAGTGAAACAGGAAGCGGTAGTACAATTACGACTCCGACGTTCATTATCTGCAGGGAAAGTTTTTTCGCATGGATTGATTTCCATTGTCTTCCAGTGACAAGAGTTATTATCCAACGTGAATCCCATTCCTCCTGTAATAAAAATGTCTTATTCCCTTCTCTCGTTTTGAAGAGAAGTTATCTTCTAATGACTACTACTTACACCTGTGGTGCTAATGAGATTAAGTGTATATGAGGTCATCTGAGTAGAGAAACGTGCCGTATTATTACTCGTATCGAAATTGAGCTACGATTTTTCGTTCTTGCTGGCAGAATACCTGAAATCGTGAGGGTACTAGTGTTTATTGAGCATTCAATTTAAGATCCATTTGAAGCTTAATGCTGGTGCATTTTTTTAAAACCGTATTCAGCATTTCCAGTTACTTTTGTGAGATTGTCATGGAATGCGAAGCTAATGACTTACCTGAACTAATTGTTCTTGCACAACTCTTTCAGGAACTGTAAATGTATGTGATGAAGGCTTCGAATATAGAATACTGTATTATTGTATTTTAACTTCGTCAAAGTAGGAAAGAGCAAGCTTCATTCTTCATATAAGTGGCTACAAATTATTAAAGAAAAGTTTCCAAAATTGTATAAGTGTGATTTTATCACGATAGGTTTTATAAACAGCTTTTAAAAAATTTCAGAACAAAACATTCACATTTTAAACTTGTCATTAAAAAAAAAAAAAAAAAAAAAAAAGTAACTGCAAAGGAAACTGTTAAAGCAATTTTCAGATGAAGTCAGACCAGAAACTTCATACACAGACGGCAAAAGAAATTAACTCCTTTTAAATCAGCAACCATGGGATGTACTGAAAGGAATTACTCCCATCGTTTTCATAAGTTAAATGCTTCGGCTCAAAAGCATCAAGACTTGCATTTATATTTATTTATTTATTAACTATCCAAATACAGCTCAGGCCATTTTACATTGCACAAAATAACAATGCGCAACAAAGAAAAGTAATAACAATAAACTAGATATTAGAAGCAATACAGAACTAAATATAACTTAAACTATACACTCAGTCGTTCAGTAACCATCCTCAGATACGTATTGTAACTGTTAAAGTGATGTCCAGTTCACTAGCCAGTTCATTGAATTGGTAGGGTAATCTATACAATAGGGATCTCTTTATTAGTGATATCCTTGGGTATGGAAGAGCAAAATAGTGTTTGGATCTTGTACTCCGCGTAGGTACTCTGAAATATAAGTTTGATAATAGTTCGTCACATCTGATTTGTCCATTTACGATTTTATAGAGGAACTTGAAATCTGCCACCTTACGACGATATTCTGGAGATTATTCAATGCTTCAAGTAATGATTTTCTGTGCAAGTTGCGAACAGTGGAACTCTAAATCTAACAATTGCTAGGAAGAAGTTTAAAACTCTCTCCAACTTAGAAAGCACTGTAGGGGTAGCTATAAACCATACAGGTGAACAGTACTCCAGTAAAGGGGAAACATAAGTTTTATAGTATAGAGATAAAAAAACCTGAAGATTTCTGATCTCGACGCATCTATAAAGTAATCCAAGGAGACGCATAGCTTTTTTAGTTGTTCCAACATGCTCTTCGAAGCTTAGTTTCGAATCCGTGATAACTCCAAGGTCATTATGACTTAGTTTGCTTAATAATAGTGTCTCCAATAACATAGGTGCTGTGAAATACATTTTTTCTTAGAGATCGTGAGAGACACACATTTTACCGGATTTATTTTTAAATCCCACTGTTCACACCAAGAAATGCGTTAATATCAAGTTGGAGCCCAGTCACATCACTAATGTTAATTTCACGAAACACTTCACAATCATCCGCGAATAGAAGTAACATAGAATTATAGTGTTCGAACAATTCAGCAAGCGCATCCATATACAGAACAAAAAGCAATGGTCCTAAAACGGACCCCTGTGGAACACCAGATAGGACAGGCAACCAATCGGAATTAATACCTTCCAATACCACTCTGACGTCGATTGGATAAATAACTTCGTAGCAGTTCGAGAAGAGAGCCAGTAATGTTAAATCTAGTTGATAATTTAGACAGTAAGCTGCCATTTGGTTATCACTTAGAACATATTTGGTTGGTTTCACCAATCTTCGTTAAGAATTTAACGAATCATTAGTTGCCGAACTTAATGTTTATTAGTTTAAAGTGCTTAAAGTTACTTAACGATTCATTCAAGTCTAACGAAGATTGTTGAAATCCATCCATTGTCGCTAAAGTCATGAACATACTTTCTCATTCATAGATTTACGAATATCACTAGTAGTACAGTCCTTCCAACATTCATGTTGTGTGTTCTTCCTAACACTGAGTGTGCGTCACCTATTTGGCCTACAAGGTATTGCAAAATAACACCGACAAAACCACCTCACGGGATTTGACTTAGGAAAAAAAAAAAAAAAAAAAAAAAAAAAAACGTAGACCGTCGAGGGTGCACAAATAATTTCGTTTCGGCGCTGTAAGCTTCAAAAAGTTTGGGAAAATAAACTTCAGAGCTTGATATTTCCAATATTATTAACGGTAAAACTGAGGCGGGGTAGTACCATAAAAAAAAAAAGAAAGAAAAAGAACCTGCTTCCTGCTTTATCCAAAAGCGAATATTTCAAGATAATTGTGCAATGGATGCGCAAGGGATTCCACAAAGAAAATTTGGTATTCCTGGCTCTATAGTAATTAGTGAGTCGAAATAAGCAAGAGTGAGACGAATTTCCATATTAGTAAAGATGATATACGTACGTAGTCATCCATCCGACCAATACACCAGTTGATAAACACGCCAAAAAAATTGTTAAATTTTGTAATTATTAGTCCTGGTTATGCAACTTTACGTTTTAAAAAATCGTTCCGCAAGGGACATCTGAGATATCAACCAATCGCGCGAGTCGTGCGGTCTTGAAGCGTCAGGTCAACGTCTCCAAGGCTCTGAGTTCGAATCTCGACATGGATATTTTATGGATTTTAAAACTGAACAATGGCATCGTGACGGGCCGAAGTCTATATTTACTAAAGTGGCCAGAAATACAAAGTTCACTAACTTCCTTCGACCTGGCGCAAAGGAATAATTTTTACTTGCTGGAAAATAGTCCCGTACGATTCACCTTCAGAGATTCTCTGGGAATCTCTTGCGCCCCCGTTGGAAAATTTTGGTATATACATTTTCGGATAGAGGATGTTTCAAGACTGACTACCACGCCGCTTCAGTTCTACTGTTAACGCTATTGGAAATATCAAGTTCATTTTCCCACGCTTTCGGTAGCCTATAGCTGCGAAACGTTGCATTTGTGTGCACTCTCGTTGGTCAGTACTTTCTCTTTCTTTCTGTTATTTTGCAACGCCTTGTATAGCGAGTGACATTTACCTTAAGAAAACAGATTACGTTTTTTTATAAAGTATTTTTTTTTCCTGCGAATTCTTAAAATTGCAACTCCAGAACTTGAATTTGAATTTATGGTCTTCTGGCATCTCTGGCTCATGCCGGTATAGGGTGGAGTGGAGGATGTGGGAAGGTAGTCGGCTAGGGCTTAGTTTGCAGGTATCATTCCAGCATTTGAAGTTGACAGGAAAACGGGGGGGGGGACTGTCATGGTCGGTTTCTGCGATCGAACCCAGGACCTCCTGAATGCGAGGTCAGCTCACCAGATTGTCAATGAAAGACATATCTACGCGGCAAACATTGAATGACATGAAGATTTTGCAGAAAATAGATTGAGTGAACAGTTTAGAATTATTGATCTATCTCCCCCAATTGTGCAACAGAATTTCTTGTGTGACAGAAGATACAGGCACTTTTTTTTAACGTAAAGATTCTGACAATTCAGAAAAAATTGTTCATTTGGAGACTGCCTGACATATCACTCTCCTCCAGTCCTTCAACACATCAAATTGCCGTTTTCATTGTTAGCTACATACTGCACACTTATTGATTTCACATTTGCTAACAACATTTTACCTGCATCGTAATAACTCCTGTTTGTTTAATGATTTTTTCTAGTAAGCGAGTATAATAGGTCCAACGTTGTAAACATACTATTTATGACAGTAGCGTAACTAAGGGCGTTTGGGCCTCCCCGCAAGCTACTGAACTTCGAAACTAAGCTTCGTAAGTAGGCCCCTTTCAACCGAAGGCGTACCTGCATTGCGGGCCCTTTAGTTTCGCCAGTGATTTATAAAGAATGCTCGTCAGCATTTTTTCTAGGTCGTTGTATACATATGTAGGCTATGATAACTTAAGGATTAATTAATCGCTCAAATTTGTGACATAAAATGCTATGTTAGAACATCAATAAAAAAAGCTATATTATCCTTAGTATACGTTAAAAAAAAACTACTTCACGGTTACGGGCGATCTGTGTGGTGAAGAATTGCATTGTGTGAAACTGCTATGGCCGTCAGGTAGCAGCACGAGTTTTTAGGTATTATGGATAGTATACGAAGTTTTTTTTTTTTTTTTCCCCTATGCCATCGTATGTCAGATTTGAGCGCTTAATTTGCTCCTTGCATATTTCTGCCAACATGATACACATTTCTTAGTTTAAAACTGCATTTCCAGCTTATGTGATAAGCACTTACGTTACTGAATGCAGGAGTGTATTTATGTTAGGGTCTACAAATCGTTGCAAATTATATATAGTTGCTGTTTAATAAAACAATGCATAGTGTTTTTTAGGGAGATTAATCCGGAAGCATTGATTAAGTTTTATTTTTTTTCTTCGTGCATTATGAAACGTTCTTCCTCTTTTGTGAATCACTGTGCTGACCTTGAAAGTGTGCCATGGAGCATTTCGTGCTTTCGTTTTCCGCATATATATATAAATATATAATGAATTTAATTAAGTAAATCATGAACAAAGCATAAATTTAATGTACCCTAAATGCGTGTAACGGGAAGTTAGAGCCGCTGTCTTATAACACTTACACTTAGTACCGCCTAACATATACAGACAGCGTGTTTATAAACTACACCGACAAGCTTCTGGAGATGATTCTTCACATCCAAACGAGACGAAAGTTCCTCTGATAGATTTTCGGGGGTACAGGTTGCCGAAAGCGTAGGAAATTAACTTTAGAGCTTTATATTTCTAACACTTCGAACAGTATAACTGATGCGGCATGGTACCCTTAGTCTTTAAATCTGCACTATAAAAAAAAATGCATATTTCAAGTTTCCGCAGTGGGTGCACAGTGGATTCCGTAAAGGAATTAGGGGATTCCCAGAAATTTTCTGAAGTAAAGATGGGTAGAACAAAATGAGCATGAATGGGACAGTTTTCCACCAGGAAACATTCATTCATTTGCGCCAATTTGATATTTGAAGTAGATTCCATATACCGAACATTTGTTTTTAATGCGTGATTGCATAACAAGCAGGAGTAAGAATAGCACATTTCATGGAACGTTTTATTTATCAAAGAGATTTAATGTCGTTGTCCGATTGGATGCTCTAGATGTTGTATGCCATCTTTAGTATCACGGGAAGCAGTTTAATTCATGTTAATTTCGACCTACCTCTACTTCAGAAATATTCCGGAATCACCTACTTTCTTTGAAGAATTCCTTGCACACGAATCGCACAATTTTGGAATATAGATTTTCAAATAGTGCAGGTTTAGTCTTCGACGGTACTGTGCCGCATCAGCTCTACTGTTCTTAGTGTTAAAATTATGGCGCTCTAAAGTTAATTTTCCCACGCTTTCGACAGCCGGTAGGTAGCTCCGAAACTGAAGCTCGAAAATTTGTCAGAGGAATTTTCGTCTTGTTTTGATGTCAGGAATCACTTCCAGAAGTTTGTCGGTGTAGTTCATAAACCCGCTGTATAAACTATGCAGTGCGTCTGTAGCTTACTGAGGCAATGCTAATCTGACAGTTGTGCTCTCATACAGGTAAGTAAAAATAAATGTAAAATTTACTACCTTCATTTTTCCAGTATTGTTACTACTTACTGCTCCTTTCAAATCATAGCGAAGTTTCTTTGTTAGATTAGTAATTTTAAATTTTACTCCCGAGTAAATTAAAGGTCAAATTTAGATAGATAGGGCTTTGTGAAGAGTGAAAGGTGAATACTTAAATATTTCATTCCTGGGTTTTAATATTCCATTGCAATCTGGAATGTGCTCCACCCTGAAGACGTTCAACTATATTTTGAAACATCATGGGCGCAAATTTTATTTCTAGTGTTTCGCTAGATTGGCCTTGGCAGAAAGGCAAGGTTTGGAGTTTCTCATTACATAAATGGTTCCAAATGTAATTTTAAGAGTATTTTATCTGCTTGTGGTACCCACACGAAAGTTATGTTTGAGTTGCATAATTATGCTTCCTTTATTATCGGGTGTCCCTCAGGGCAGCTCTTTAGCACCAGTTCCATTTTAAGCATAGACGATATTAGTGACGTCGTTCCGCATGATTGAAATTTTCTTATCTGTAGACGACTGAAAAATCATTAAGCCACGAGTATCTGCTCATAGCATAGATAATTGAAATCTCACCGACTAGAAACTAGGTGCTCAAATGAAAGTAGTCAGCAGCCTTGATTTACACGGATAGAACTGAACATACTCCAATCATTTCCATAAGGTATTTACTCAGGCTATTCCTTGGGTTCAAAAGCATCAAATACCTTGGAGTTACACCGAGAGGCCGTAGCTGAGTTGGTATATTGTCGTCTTCGAATTCAAGATGTCATGGATGTTACCAGAGGCCTACCATCCTGACAGGTTTATCTAGGAACTTTCCTCAGTCATACCAGGTAAATGCTTGGACGATATCTTCCAACTTAGAGCCTGACCGACTCATTTCCACATCATTTCCCCATCTCTGTTACAACATATCTGAAGTCTGTAAATTAATTCAAATTCAAACCCTTGGGAGTTATATTCGACAGTAAGCTGTCATTTAAATGTCTTACAGAACATTTCGTCGTCTCATTCAAAGTTTTAAGATCATCTCTAGTAGTACAATCCTTCGGACATTCTTATGCGGTTTTCTTCCTATCATTGAGTATGCTTATTGGTGATTAAAACTAATTGTAAGAAAACAGATAAGGTCTGCTCTTTTTTTTTTAAACGAATTTTTGATAGAACTCGAGGATTCACGAAGTTGCCAAACCAAGTACCTGTTTAGCATTGTTGGTACCACATCGAACAAGTTGCCAAACCATGGAAGACTTAGACAAAACAAAAGTTCTTAGACAGCGTAATAAATAGAAAGAAAAGGTAGAACGAACTATATACTTTCGCAGTTTTACATCAGAGCACCTTATCTGACTAGCAAATATCTGAAATGTGGATAAGCCCACTCTTTCCCTGTATATTTTACGAAGTTTGCAGGAGAAGCGTTTTAAAATTCATTTCTGTATTAGAGGCTCCTGTTAGCATTTATTTTCTTTACGAATTTACACTTCTCTTCAAATGACTAGTTCATCTTAAAGTACCCCTGACCCGGCGTCGGGAAGTGGCGCCCCCATCGCCCTGGCAGCTGCTAACATCGTTGCTGCGAATGGGAAGTCCAACAGCAGGGCCAGAGTGCTTCTCTGTTGAGAATTTTTACTTCCCACATGCGTAGGGGATTGGCGACCTCATCGCAGGTCTACGGACCGCAACGTGATGAAACAATCGCATAGCCCGAGCAGCAGACCATCGCTGCTCGTATACGGCGTAGGGAATTGGCGACCCCATCGTCCAGCTGGCTTCTGCTGGCTGCAATCAGCCCTCGCAGCTAAACACCTACGCTGCTTGAAAGGAGGACCAGCAGAGAGGAGTTACATTAACGTTTATCTCATTTTCATCCACAGATGATCATTTCATCTCCTCTTGTGCTGAGTTGCGCCTCCGCGCAATGACCACGGATGTGACAGGATGTACTTGCATTGACGATGGGCCCAGGGGAAAGGGGGCGGAACCATTGGATAGCGCCTAGTTCTTAACAGCAGGTTCTTGGATGGTCTAGCTCGTTGAGACTGGGAAATGCGCCATTGGGGAGCTCTTCGAACCTTTGGTCTCGCCAACACTGGGGGAAGTGGGTGTCCCAAGTATCCATCAGTCGGGAGTGCAAGTGATTTCGACGCCAAGTCATTGGACTTCGCCTCGATTTCCAGCTTGCTGACAAGGGTGATGAGGGTAGTACCCGGCAGCCTCGTTGGCTCCTCAGAACGAAGACGGAGAAGTGTGGGCATTTACGGCTTTCATTCATCATGGCTCCACCACATCCTAATAAGTCGCCTTCGGAGAAAGAGACAGAATGAAGATAGTCACTGATGTAAGCAAGAAGGCGCATACAGGTACTGAATCTACGTGACAAAGAGAAAATTGCAGTAAAGGAACAGACAAGTATCGTACCGAATATCACGCGATATCTTGTGATTAAAGTTAAGAATGAGACA